>CM066999.1:8947500-9232500 GCA_033977485.1 Hydrangea macrophylla
CTTTATATAGGCAAAAGGAAATCCAATACATCAATACATCATATAAAATAATATATATTATATTAATGTATTACATAATTTCATATATACCAGATAATATTACATCATGAATACATGATAAATAATATAATATATTCTAGCATATTCCAACAAAAATATTATTTGTAACTACTAGGATTCTTCGATGCATCTAGTAGAATTGTCCTAGTAAAAATAGAAAAATGATAAATTTAAAAGAACTAAGGGTGAGCTTGAAATGACATCCTCAAAACGCATTCTCACCAATTGTTATTATGGTATCATGATATCATGATCATCTATTCATCTGCTTTCCAGCTTACTTTATAGATGCATCCTATTACAATTTTTACTTTTTGAAAAAAAGCAACACTTAGGCTTAGTTTGGCCCCCATGTGGCTTTTTAAAAGGAGCTTATGAAATTTATTACTAAGTTCTTTGATAATTTTATACAATTGACACACTACTCTTCAAAAAGACATCATAAAACCAAAAAGCAATCTTGAGCTTTTAAAAGCTCCAATTTTGGAGCTTTTAAAAGCTCCCTCCAAAAAAGCCCCAAGTTCAATTTTTGTAAAGGTCATAAACTAGTTACCAAATGATTTAACCTAAAGTTGAGCTTTAAAAAAGGAGAAGCACCACATGGGGGCCAAACTAAGCCTTACTTGCTTCTGCTTTCAAGTTGGAGATAGAGTTTTGCATTAAGAACATGATTTGGGGGTTGACAGGACCCCATAGTCCTCAACTTCAATACTAAATAACTCTCACCTTATCACATTTCTATCTCTGTGTCTACCCACTTCTTTGTGTTTTTCTCTCCCTATATCAACACTATATCAATGTTGATAAATCTACTTCGGGGAAAAAAAAAATAGTTAGTTATGTTCCAAGCTCTTGTAAGGCCCAGCCCATTCAACTCCTTAAAATGCAGGTGTTAAGGAGAGGAGAACTAAAGTGTTATAAACCGCACAGAAGGGCCATAAATGGGCGATGTGGGACATTCCAACACAAACACAAAATTAACTTCTAAAGTTTCAATTTTAACACCTTACTCCTTCAGTATATACACCCACCAGAAATCCAAAGAAGGATGTCTGAATGTTAAGAGTTCTATTCATCAACATAAGCATTTCCAGCAAACAAAGATGTGAAACCAACTAACCTAAAACCTGCTGAGCTGTGAGCCTATGAGAAGGGTCTTTGCAGAGCATTGCTCTAATAAATTTCTTTGCAGATTCAGATATGCGGTCCCAAGGATCCGACGGAAACCAAAGATCGGCTGCCCTAACCGCATCAAATATACGCGATTTAGTCTTTCCCCAAAACGGTGGCATCCCACTGAGAAGTATGTAAAGAATCACTCCCGCGCTCCACACATCGGCAGCCTGGTTATAGCCTCTTCCCAGTACCTCTGGAGCTATATAAAAAGGACTACCTACGGTTCCATGCAGACTCTGCCCTGCTTGAACAGAATCCAAATGTTTAAACTTCAAATATATATATATATATATATTTACAATTATGCCATGTTTGGGCATCCATGAATGAAATAATTGCATTCATACTTTTACACATAATTTAACCAAAAGGATGATAAGATAATTGTGAATGGTTCTATTTTGGAAAATGTGATTAGCGCAAAAGTGATGCCAACTGCCAAGGATCATTTAATTTTGCTGTTGAAAAAATAACGAACCATGAATTTTCTCGTTTCAAGAAAATGTAAAATTGGTTACATAAGAGAAAAAATATGATTCAGTGCCCTTTTATCAAAACAGATTCATGATGGTGAATTCTACTACAAGATACTACAAAAATTATAAAGGACCAAATGATTTCAATTGAAGATAGTTGTGGACAATTATTGAAGGTACTCAATCGTCATGTCCGCTAACGATTGTCCTCAATTAAAATCGATAGCCTTAATGGATAATAGAGGGTCTAAAATGAAATTTTGTGGAAAATACGAGGTATCGAAATGTATTTGACCCAATCATAAATATAGGAGTTTATTCAAATTCAATCGACGACCAATCATGCTATTAATATTTTCAAGGAAATTAGCACTGTAGGGATCATCTAAGGAACAATATGATTCTACCTGGCTTTACGTATGTAGCAAGACCAAAATCAGCCAGTTTAAGTGGAGAAGAGGTCGATTTTGTGGCTAAAAGTATGTTCTCTGGCTTCAAATCTCTATGAACAACACCCTTATCATGACAATACATCACCACTTGCATCAACTGCCTAAAGAGAACCCTAGCCTCAGCCTCGGAGAACCTCCCGTGCTTCTCTAACAAGTGAAACAGCTCTCCTCCGGCACAAAGTTCCATAACCAAATGAACATAATCTTCCTCCTCATAAACTGCTTTAAGATCCACCATGTTTGGGTGCCCGGATAACCGAGTCATTATTTCAATCTCGAGCTTGATGCTTCTCACATCATCCGGGGTGACCAATCGGTCTTTTGCGATTGATTTACACGCCAGTATCTCTCCGGTCATCTTATCGGAACATGCTCGTATAACACCAAACTGGCCCCACCCCAACTGATCTCCAAGAACATATCGATCCTTCAAACTCGATATCTCATTTGATTCCAAAATAGTTTTGGTCAAACTTGCAATCTTGTAACAATTACGGGGCTGAAAGGATGATTGACTCTGGCTGTTGCTCAAAGCAACAGCCATACGAGATTCGAAACCCAAATAATCCGAATTACTTATCAAGTTCTCAGATTTTGATTCTCCAGCAACCCTTTACAAATATGTGGGAATGCCAAATTCTCAAGTCAAGATTTTTGTTTTTCTCACAAACCCATATACCAAAAACTAGATTAAAGGTCAAAGTCCTGAAAGAAGTTTCTGATAGCTAATAGTTGAAATTTGACAATGATGCTGACTATGAAGCCTCCGACCTATCTAGACAGTTGTTTCTTAATTGAAGCCACAAATCAACAAAAGATCAAAGTCTGGGCGGCTGATCTGACAAAATCAAAAGGTAATTCAAATTCACTCTCCTATAATAATTAAGAAAGCATAATCAATTTTTATCTTCAGTCTAATTAGGGAAAAAAACAAATAAAACTCATGTGTGCAAATTCTCTGGCAGATCATAGTCTTAATTACAAAAACAAACTATTTTAAAGTTTAAACTCACATCATCTTCAGACAAAAGACAGGTTCAATTTTAAACCCAAAACTATATGAAACTATAAACTACGAACATTCTAAAAAAAGGTAATTCAAATTCACTCTCCTATAATAATTAAGAAAGCATAATCAATTTTTATCTTCAGTCTAATTAGGGAAAAAAACAAATAAACTCATGTGTGCAAATTCTCTGGCAGATCATAGTCTTAATTACAAAAACAAACTATTTTAAAGTTTAAACTCACATCATCTTCAGACAAAAGACAGGTTCAATTTTAAACCCAAAACTATATGAAACTATAAACTATGAACATTCTAAAAAAAGCTCTCATCTGGGTTAGAAGATTCCTCATAGCACAGAAAATATAAACCCTAATCAGCTCAGAAAGTAGCCAGATGAAACCCCAAAACACTTCCAAATAAAAAGGACCTAAAAACCCAAAATTTCAAAAGCCCCTAACTTTCATAGATAACAATCAATTCAACAAAAACCCATCAAAATCTGACATTGAAAAAGCAACCCAGATCCATAGTTTTTGTCAACACACGCAGAATCACATATAAGCCCCAACCCACTTCCCCAAATCATATATATAGAGAGAGAAGCTAACCAGATGAAGTGAAGATGCTTAGAGAGAGAGAGAGAGAGAGAGAGAAGCGCAACTGAAGAAGCCCGTTGAAGCTGTGATTCAGTTTCCCACTAGAGACCTCCAGTGGGCTCTCTTGGTCTCCCCCAGAGTTGGCCACAACCAAACCCCACTAGTGTTTGTGTTTTTTTTTTTTGCTCAAAAACTAAAATACCATTAATGAAACTTAAACCTTACAAAGAAAACAAAACAAACACGATAAAGAAAAAACACAAGCAAAGACAAAACAACCAAGAGAACAATAGATAAGGAAGCATAAGCGACTACAGAAAACCCTATGTCAGCTGCAAAAGAAATCCACCACTGCGCCACAAGGACCGCCGAGTAGAGAGATCCGGAACCCAGGACACCTTCAGACTTGTAGATGATCGAGACCACCAAAGGAAAGAAGACGGCACAAAGCCAAGTCCAAACAGGTGAAGAAGCATCACCAAAGGGGGCAACCGAAGTTGCTTGAAAAGCGTCCATGATAGCAAAAATTGCACCATGGAAAGCAGCACAGCTGAAGACGAAGGCTCCAAAACCACCAATCATAACCCAATGTAGCCCAAAAAGCCAATCTACTGTTTCAAGACTGGTCTGGGCAACATCCACCATCTTGAACCCCAGGAGAAGCCCTGCAAGATAAGGAAAATAACCCTCACAAAGGAAGGGGAAAAGCTTCACAGAGGAAGCGGATGAGCCAAACAGGCCCTTATTAAAACTAGGACAAAACATGGCAAAGGGAGAAAGAGAGAGAGAGAGAGGAGAAGGAGGAGGCTGAAGGGGGGGGGGGGGGGGGGATTTGTGCGGCTGCCGGAAATCATTCTAACTCTCTCTCTAGAAAACTCTAGAGAGAGAAGCTCCTAGGGCTGCCGACACATTTTTCACTAGTGTTTGTGTATTGCTATGTAGAGTTGCTTTTATTGCTTTGTTTGTTTTCTGTTTTTTTAAAAATGAAAAAAGTTGCCTCGGACGCAAGTCCCACTTTAATTTTTTTGTATGCAATTCTTTCAATTTTGTTTCGCTATCGTTTTGGATGGAATCCATGTTGTATCTAATCTAATTATAAATATATTAGGTCATTTTATTTTAAGATTTTTAATTAGGAAAAGTCCACATGCACAAAAATAAAGTAAAATTTTAATAGACAATTTTACTGTACAATACATGAATATTATGTGAAAATTTTCTTTTCAGTGATCTTTTAACAAACTAAGAAAAATTAAAATGAACTTTAAACTCTTGATAATTACGGAATACTTCTAAAAATTTTTGCCTAAATTTCTATATAATTACACATGCTCGTTTGTAAATGACTATTCAAGGACTTGGCGACAATTAATCTATTTTTGCATCTAATTTGTACAAATAAAATAACGTTTATTTGTGTAGGGAGAAAAGGAAAAAACATAGAAAAGATAAAGAAACATTTATCTAAACTCCAGCAAGTCAGAATGAAACATGCATACACATCAGACATATAGGGGTGTGTGTGTGTGTGTTTTTTATGCGAACATATAGGTGTGTCTTATATATAAGGGTAATACTTTACCTATAATTTTCACACATTTTTTTGTTCACAACTCACAAAATTGTGTCTATCTCTCTCTCTCTCTTGAGTCACTGTGATATCCACTGACATCACAGGATGACACAGGAGAGAGACACAATTTTATGAGTTGAGAACAAAAGTTGCATGAAAATTGTGAGTGAAGTTTTATCCTATATATAATTTGTATGTCCAAATACATATTAGACATGAAGGTGTGTTTTATGAATAATTTATATATAAAAAAAATAGAAAAACAAAAAAACAGTTAAACAAGCCAATACAAGCTTAGAATGGTGACTAGGGGTACAACTTGAAACGAAAATTCCGATTTCGACTGATTCAGTTCTTAAAAATTCTGATTTTGGAAACTAAAAATGCATTTCAAATTTCAAAATTGCGAAAAAATTCGAATCAGAATCGGAATTGTTTTGAGAATTCTGAAAATTCCGAAAATATGCCAAAAATATTCTAAAATATTTCTAAAATATTCCAAAATTTTTTGAAAATTTTCAAACTTACCTTACATTTGCCCCACATTAGTTAGCAAGGAAGCAAGATAAGGAAGGCGAGTCCATAAATTAGTCCCAAACTAGTACCACATTGGTCCCATGCTATTAGCTTACATCGAAAAATTCCGAAATTTTTGAAATCTTCCAAAATATTGCAAATTTTGAAAATTCTAAAATTTCAAAATCGGAAATGAAAACGAAATTTCAGAATTGGAATTGGACCGATCCATTTCGACTGAAACACCCCCTAGGAGAGACACTATGAGCAAATATGCTATAAACACACCCCTAGGTGAGACTCGACTTAATTGAGTCGCGCTGTCCCTAATAACAACTTGTGCACATGTATAATTTCAGCCTTTTATCTCACTCCAAAATAAAGATTGTGTATAGTTTAGATTAAGGTTTTTAACCTTAGCCTTGACTAAAATCAAATGGAATTGACAGTTCAGTGTGCATCAATTATCTATCCTAATGCAAAAAAAAAAAAAATGACATTACAAAGGACAAACATGTACAAGCAGGGTTAGCAACCTTCTTTTCAATATTATTATTATTCAATGTTATTTTCTTTCTATTTACAAGTAGGTGTTGTCACATATTGATAAGTTAGGCAAATAGGACTACTGGTTTTAGATCCCATCTTCTGGCATTTTTTTTTTTGGTAACCGTGAGTGTTTGGGCCAGCTTGCGCGCATCTCGACTAATTTCATGAGGTTAGGACGTCCGAGTGAATCACTTGTGGCCAACCCATTAAGATTTGAACTTGAAACCTCTGGATATAACACCCAAAGGTCTTACCATCTGACCACAAAAAAAGTAATTATCTTCTGACATTTTTCATCCACTACAAGTCTACAAATACACACATACCCCAAAGTACACATAGATAGCTACGCAAAGTGAGCGAATTCTTGTCACATGCTTAATTCTTATCCATAGAAAAGGTGTCGTTTTCAAAAGTGCATTAATTCCATAGAATTTCAAGGCAGAAAATATTTGCAAGTTTAAAGTTGTTCGTTCACATGACCTATCAACAAAAGAGTACTTCACATGAACATAAAAACTTTTGCAGGTTCTACGCCATTAAAAGAATCAGAACACAAACCTGTACGTATTTGGTTTACTGTTTTGACAAATATTTTATGAATAACAACAGAGTTAACAAGCTCTTTTATAAGATGTATATTGCACCAAGTGTAATGCTATGCTTCTCACAAATTTTTTGTATTTCATGTGTGGGAGCGAGATAATCTTTAATAATAGTGGAATCATTTTAATATTCTCCAATCAAAATCAATAGTGTCCAATGGTACATGTGTTTGGAAACCATCTAACTTTCCGTAGAGGGTACATCAGTCCGCATCCACCAGGAGGTTTTGGATCAAACCGTTCTTGATGCTCTCCAACTCTGCCTCCAAACTTATGCTGTACTCAATTCTCCCATTATACATCCAGTGAACTCATTAATAGCTGCATTACAATTGAACTTCTTACATGAACAGAAGGCGCAACCCCATGATTTTTTTTTTCTTGAGGGCTGTTAAGATGTTGGAGGGAATGCCTTTTTTGAGTTGCCACTACAATGAGTTCTTGGGCAACATTAGTGAGATCGAGTTTTCTTGTTCACCCAGTTTTGTTTTCCCAATTTTATTTATCCATTGCTCATCTATGGTCCGTTTGGTTTATGATTTATTTTAGGTGGATATTGATTACCAGAAATGATAATACTAGTAATCAATTTATTAGAAATCTGAATCCCTGCAAAGTGTTTGATTTACGAGTAGAACCCTAACTAGATTTAGAATCTAGTTTTTGGTTAGGTCAATAAAAATGAAATAGGAATGATGTTAAATGCCTAAGCTACCCTTGAAGGCTATCCATAAAAAAATTTATTCCACAAATATAAGGGCTAATTTAGGTAGGATGAAATTAGAAAACCAAAATCCCCGAAATCTTTGAAAATACCACCTCCAAGCTAGGATTTAGAATCTACCATATTTTCCACCTTTGGTTGGATTCTAAATTCAGTAGGATCCACAATTCAATGAATAATCCATAAACCAAACAAAGATAAATTTTAAGATTACTAGTAATCTTAGGGGTAAAATCAAAATCTACCCTAAGAATCCATAAACCAAACGGACGCTAGTGAGTGACATTTGTCCAATTCTAGTAATTATGTTGATAATATATGGGCAAAATAGGAATAAAATGTGACACATGTGATCTATTGGAGGCCTGACTGAGCAAAAATGCTTCCAGTAACATTATTTGTTTTCACAAATAGTAGATGTGGAGATGGAAGGAGGAGAAAGGTGAAAGGGAGATCTAAACCAAACTCCTCTCTAGTCCATTGGTAGAAAAGTAAATTAATTATGTTCAATTGTTTCCGGGGCATCAAGACATGTGGGGCAGATACTAGGTAAGGGGAGGGAAAACACTACTTTTTTGACAAGTTCTCTTGGAATGGAGTGGCATTATGGCACATTTTTCCAAAGAAAATGAAGGATCTTTGGGGCTGCTCTTATATTCCAGATTAGAGATCAAAGTTTTTCTGAGTGTTTGTTTGGAAGAGCTAGCTCAAGCTACAAGGAAGAACCCAGGCAGGGGATGGGTTTTTGAGGCTTAATTGGGCTTTGCAATTTCGCTTATGTTTCTTAAATCTTAATTCCAAATCCATATTTTAAATGATGTGACTGTGAGATCATTGTGTGGTCATTTCAATATTTTATAATTAAAATTCAATGGTCTCACTGTTACATCATTTGAGATGTGTAATTGGGATTTGGATTTTGTAAGAAATCTGTGGGCCATAAGGACACCCACATATCATTAGACCGGGTCCAATGGGCTTTGGCTCTTGAAGCCCTAGTGTTTGGTTATTATGTGTGTATATATATGATATAAACACACATATTATATTCGATTCCTAATAGATTGGGCAACCACTCTCTCTCTCTCTCTCTCTCTCTCTCTCTCTCTCTCTCTCTCTCCTCACGGTTTTCTCTCTCTAAGACTATTACCATTGGAGCCATTGGATTTAGCGCGTGACATTGACGGAGATCGCTCCAGTAACGTCTTCCACGACTTATGCGAAGCACAAGAGAGTGCACGGAGGCTAACAAGGAGCAGCAGTTCGTGGGTGAAGTCGTTGGGCTCGTAACAACACCGTTCGGCGATTCGATTAAAGCTTTTACCAAAATTTTGATAAAATTGATTTTGATGTGGGTCTAATACAAAACTCCAATAGGGGTCCGAATTTTTTTACATGGTTGTGTCCCATATGTTCCCTAAAGTCCTTCCATAAAATCTCATGGACTGATTATCTGAAACGAGTGAGATATCGCAAACCCTAGCCATGGCTTCCATTAAAAACAAATTTTTTAGCCTATCTTTAAGTAATTTTTTTTTTTTTAAGTTACACAAGTCCGATTGGCTTGTTTCTTGATTTTAAACTGTACTATTCTTTGAGAGCTTTCCAATGATATATGATTTGTATTTTTTCGACTTAAAATGAAGTCGTGGCAAGCCCGCAAAAATTGCGTGCCGAGCAGCCAAAGGGGTGCGTTTTTTTTTTTTTGCAAAGGTTGAAGATGAACCCAGGCCTTTCTTTCTCTCCCAATCGCACCAATGGGGCGCGTGTGTCACCCCGTGTGTTGTGTGAACACTTGGATTTTTTGGTGGGCCCATATTTGGTCATGACTCATGACTCATGTGATTCATGTGTGGTCAATGGCAATGTCTTGTGGATTTTCTCACACGCAGATAATTGGCCGTGGGCCCCGAAGTGTTCATGTATATGGTTTTTTTAAACAAACCCCCAATTAGTTTTTTAGTTAATTAATCAGTTTTTTTTTTTGTTATTAACAAACTAAAGTTTTTTAAATAGTTTAAATATGTTTTAAAATTCAAGAAATTTGATGAAAATTGAAATTTTTTTATTTTTTCCCAGTGTTTAGTACACTGTAAGGGACTCTAAGATAATTTTTGTGTAAATTATCATATATTTATGGTATTTTAGAGCATATAATTAATGTTTATGGACATTTATTTAATTGCTTAAAATAGTCATAATACACTATTAATTTTTGTAATTAACAAGGGACACTGTTTTGAGACCATATAAAATTTTGTGAGACCCATAGATAATTTTTGGTAAATTATCTGAATCATATTAATATTTTAGAGCATATAATTGTGTGTTTTTGTACACGTATTAAATTGCTTAAAATATTTTTATTGACTATTAGTTCAGGAAATTACACAATGTGTTAGAGCACTAGTGGTAGCTTGAGAATATTATTTTAGTGGATTTTCTCGCTCTTTGGGACATATTTTAGAGCATATATATTGTGTTGAGTATGCAATATTATTGCTTAAAATATAACCAATTAAAGTTGTTAATTATTGAATTTAATGTCTAGTGTTTTTGTACACTGATTGGAGACTTGAGAAAATTTTATGAATTTCACATTTTTGTTTTGGTATTTTAAAGCATAAAATTTATGTTTATGGGCATATTTTTTTTTTGGATTGCTTAAAATAGCCAAAATATACTATTAATTTTTGAAATTAATATGGGGTGTTTAGAACACCATATTTGACCACTGAAAATCCTTGGAGAACAAATTCCTTAAAATTTTTGGTAATTTAGTTGCTCATAGTTAATTTTGTTTAACTAGATCAATTTATTGTTAAATTGATTCAAAATGTTTTTGGGCCCTTAATAAATTTTTGGAAAATTCTTTATAATGAAAAATCAGTTTTTCGGTTATTTAAATTTTTCCATGAGGAATTAAATTAATTTGTTAATTTAAAAGCCCTTAATGAATTGGTTTTAAAATATATTTTAAGACCGAAAATTGTGTTGAAATTAGTGAAAAATCTAAGTTTTTTTTCATTGATTTTACTTAGCTTATGGGAGCTATCCGAGATGTATAATAATCATTTTATTGCACATTTTATTATTTTAGAGGCTCATTGCATTATTGATCACGTTTAAATTACTGTTGTTTGTGATTGGATGACCCGAGACCTCTAATCCTCCTTCTTAAATGGAGTAATGGATTAGTCCATTCATTTTTTTAAATAAACTGCATGAGTGCTTGGTGTATGTGATTAATGCATTAATCTGGATAAAATGAATGGACAATTAATTGACAATTTATAGAGCTTATGTCCTCACGATGTATATTTAAGGTTGTTCTTGTATATATTTATGAACAAAATATCCCGATTTTTTTAGGGCTATAAATGTAAAGTGAGGATAAGTGTTATATTTCTTGTATTGGAAAAGCCTACTTGTAAAGGGATAGTTTTCTTTGTTCATAAATCATACACTTGAATTACCTTAGCATGAGCTCTAAGTTGTCAATTCGAACCCACGTGGGGGTCCATGCGTACTTTTGCTGTATGGCGCACTTTATATTATTGTGGATGATCTTAGATAGGTAATTGTACCATCTAATTGATGTTTGTTTAGAAAAATCAATTATAAAAGGTTTTTCTTGATTTACAAAATTAAGATTTGATTAATGAGCAATAGCAAATTTTTTTGTCTTAAATTGTAAAGAGGGGAAAGCTCATGGATTCTAAAACAAACTTTATGAAATGTGCAAATAATAATGTCAATCACTTGCGCATGTTCTCAAATGTTTTTTCAAACCATATTTCATTAATCTTTACTAAGATAACAAGTTTAAAATGGACTAATTTTTGTAATATGGTACTACAAAGTAAAACGCCTACAGGATGAGTAAGAGTTTATGGTCTTTAAACTTATTCAATGGTCCAACCTATAACCTTAATAGCCTATAATACTTGGCTCGAGAAGGATCATAGCACGCACTTTGTGATAAGCAGCATGCACCAAGATCTTGTTGGGAAGTAAATGTAATACCCAATAGCCAAAGAATTGTGAGATCAGCTCGAATTTATTTTCGATGGCACATTCACTACTAGATTAAGCATCTAGTTGTGAAGTTCGGGAAAGTAAATGAAACGTTCCAAATACACGATGACTGGACATCTAAGGTTGATGAGAGGTATGATTCGTGATTTCAGAATACTCGGAACATCTTTACTAGTGAACTGCAATTTCGGGCTATGAATGGTTTGTTGCCTGATTTGCGGGACCACAGGAAACAAATCTTGATCCACAACGGAAATGTTGAATTTTTGGTTTTCACTTTTCCCGACATATTGAGCTAAATATGGAACGCCAAAAAGGTAAGGTGAGCCGTATAGCTAGACTCTTGACCATGACTTCCATAAGTGGAAGTAAGCGCATGGCCAGTGGGCCTAAACGCAACGGTAAGGGTAAACCCGTCTAGAGGCAGGGAAGGGCTAGCAAGTTTGCGCCCAAGGCTAACAAGGTGAAAGAGCGCAATCGAGGGCATTTTTTAATTGGTGGTAATAGGATGGATATTTTTGGGTGGTAGTGTTACTAGGACATGGTTATCTAGGGATAACTACTTAAGAGTTGTTTTAATAAATTTTAGTTCCCTCTGTTATTCATTTATTCTGAGATATGGCATACTGGACTTGAACGCATAGGATGAGATAGGATGACTTGATTAGCTCGAGAAGCCCTTTTGGGCCCACTGACTAAGGTTGACCTACCTATGTGTGAGTCTTGCTTAGTTGGCAAAGCATGCCGACAGCCTTTTAGAATGGCTATTAGAGCTACTCAAGCATTAGAGCTAGTTCACTCAGATATCTATGGAACTACGGTTGTAAAGGCACGTCATGGCGCCTCTTATTTTCTCATTTTTTTTATATATATAGATGATTTCGCACAATATGAGGATCGCGAGTACTTATCTAATCAGTTCTGGGAACTGTGTGAGGAAAAAATGAGAAATGTAGAAAACTTTCTATTCCGGAACTCGGCAACAATATGGTGTTGTAGAAAGAAGGAATAAGACATTCCTAGATATGGCTAGGACTATGATGGCGCAAGTCAACCTCCCAATGTTGTTTTGGGGGGATGTACTCTTGATTGCTGCTTATATACTAGAGTGCTTCTTCTCAGTCAGTCCCTTCTACCCCTTATGAGCTATGAAAAGGCAGAAAGCTCATTTTTGGAGCATTTGTGATCATGGAGCTCAAGAGGTTATGTTCACTATACCGCGCATAAGTGCAAGAAACTACGCTTGAGAGCTAGAAAGCATACCTTTATAAGGTATTCTAGCTCGACAACCTATGTTACGTATAATGAACAAGTGGGTATAGGAGTGATAGAAATGGTGCCACATGATATTGAGAATGACTTTCCCAGACATATATTACTAAGAGATATCTTGACCGCTATGAGTTGGAGGATGTTGAAGACAACATATCATCTTTAAGCGAGGGTGGGGAGATTGAGATTCCACATCCAGTAATCGCTGAAAAATGGTACTAATCTCCAGCCGAGTGGGAGTACACCGCTAGATACTAGTGGGAGTGTACCAGATAGTGGGAGTGCACCACTAGGCACTCAAGATTCTCAGGTAGTACACTGTATAGTGATGAGGAAAAAGTTCCCTATCGTTATTTTGAAATTGATGAAGACATTTTCATGTGTGCAAATGTGTGCACAAGTGGATGAGGATGAGCCTGCTTCTTTTGTTGTAACATTTTTCTTTGTCTACTAAAGCTGAGTGGATAGTTGCTATTCCAGATGAGATGAGCTCTATGGATGCGAATAAGGTTTGGGAGTTAGTTGACATTCCGCTTGTGCGTAAGACTAAGACAAGTGTGTTTTCAAAATCTAATGCAAGGCAAATGATTCAATTGACAAGTATTAGGCGCACCTTGTGGCGATAGTTTGTACCCAAAGAGGGTATAGACCATGGAAACAAGTTTTTCCAAAGGGTGAGATTTGACTCCATTTGCCTCATCCTAAAAATTGTCGCATATTTAGTTCTGGAACCTTTTTTAGTTGGATGTTTAAACTATTCTTTTCTCAATGGAGAACAAGACGCAAGATAAATATGTACCATCCTATTGGTGTTGTAACCAAAGGAAATGAGCGCAGAAGTATGCCGTCTCAAATGTCCCATTTATTATCTCAAGCTAGATACGTCTAGGCAGTGGTACAATGTGTGTACATTAAACGGTCCAGGAAAGGTGTTCTAATTCTTTGTATGTTGATAATATCCTTATAGCTGGGAGCGAGATGAGTTCCATTGTTGCCGCTTGAGAGTGGTTGTCCTCTCAGTTTGAGATTGAGGATATGGGTTATGCCAACTATGAGTTGGGAGTTTAGATTGTGAGATATTGTTCTCAAAAGCTCATATATTTGTCTCGAGGGACTTACAAGATGAGGGTTCTTGGATGGTTTTTCACATGAAAAGCTGTAAACCCATTGTCATTCCAATTTTAAAGGGGCTCACCTTGACCTTAGATCAATGTCTTAAGAATAATGAGAATAGGAAACAAATGTCCAATTTACCATATGCATCCACAATAGGGAATCTGAAGTATGCTAATGTGTGTACTCAGTCAGATGTCTGCTATGCGGTTGGTTTAATTAGTCGTTGTTGTAGCAACCCTGGTCCTATCACTAGAGAGTAGTGAAGACTATCTTGCGACATGTTCACAGGACCGTGGACCTTGCCTTATGTTGTCCATAATGGAAGCATAATTTGTGGTGTGCTTATAAGCTATTTGAGAAGCTGTTTTGGTTGAAGATTTTTTGCAGTATCTAGGCTCTTCACCTTATAAGCGATGAGGTTATACTGATCTATGGTGATGGCACATAAGCCTGAGCATATGCAAAAGATCTCAAAAACCATTCTAACTCGTAGACATTCTTTTTTTGTCACATTTGAGATGTAGTTTGCGCAAATGGAAGTTGTCTTGTGGCATATCTCTACCTGGGGATTTGATGATCTTAGACATATTATTGTGTTGTTGACATTATTATTCAAGTTTTTTTTATTATTAGTTAATAATAAACTAGTTGTTATATGAATGGATTGAATGCACATTTCTAATATGTCACCGAGCTTGAATCGACTTGCTCACACGGGTGATTCACCTTGGCGTCGGGATAGAGAACTAGGACATGCGTGTCCATGGCGCTTAGATGGCGATCAAGATAAGACATTTGTGTTCATGGCGCTTAGATAGCTAGCTAGGGCATGTGTGTCCATAACGCTTAGAAAGTGAACTTGAACACTTATATCTACGCAGTGTAAGAACAGTGAGCTAGATATAAACCCTTATTATTTCTATATATCATCTTAGATGGAGCTAAGATAAGACCTTTTATATTTGGTCGAACATAGAGAGATCCCACGACTCTATGTAGCATGTTTATAGTCGATGTGAGTTTTCAGACGGGCACAGGAGTGGCGACTGTGCTGGAAAACTCAGGTTAGACGTTTTGTGTAACGTCTAGACTAAGAGCATATGGCGTTACTTGTTTTTCCAAACGCAGAGTGACATGCCCATTTTTATGGAAGAACGCCATAGCATACATTTCATACTATATGTGCTTTTGCGATCGACAGTGGAACAAGGACTGGATTCCTTTTCATTGTTGTGTGAGCCACATAGCATATCCAAGACATTGGTCATATTATAAACTGGTTGCCTTCACAACATGAGACTATGTCATGAAGAGGACTCTTGATGACAGCTACTTTAGCATGCTATCCTAGGACGAAGAGATAATTCCGTTCCATGGGGCGTGTCTGGGCAAGCGGTCAAGTTAGTGAGATTGACATGTGGGCTTAGGGAAGACCATTCAATAACACCATGTTTTTGTGACTCATTAGCAGGCCTGCGACAATCGTAATTTGTTACTGATATATCATGAGTACATTACATTGAGGTGGTGTAGCAATTCTTTTCACCGAGGGATTGAGAATGATGTGCTCGGTGTGGTTGAACTGTCTAAGGCATACACGAGAAGCTTCCGAGTGATGTGTCTTGCTGGTTCTGGTGATAATTTGGCATTACACTCCTGTTGCTGTAGTTTCTTTTTGTAAGGTCGCACGTTCTATTTCTCTGTATGAAGAGATGAGAAGTTCTGTTTCGAGAGATTGGTTTTAGTACTAGCCCTATGTGGGTGAGTGGGAGATGTAAGAAATCTGTGGGCTATGCGGGCACCCACATATCATTGGACCAGGTCCAATGGGCTTTGGCCCTTGAAGCCCTAGGGTTTGGTTAGTATGTGTGTATATATATATGATATAAACACACATATTATATTCGATTCCTAATAGATTGGGCAGCCACTCTCTCTCTCCCTCCCCTCTATCCCTCACGGTTTTCCCTCTCTAAGACCATCACCATTGGAGCCATGGGATTTAGCGCGTGACACTGACGGAGACCGCTCTAGTAGCATCTTCCACGACTTATGCGAAGCACAAAGAGTACACGGAGGCTAACAACGAGCAGCAGTTCGTGGGTGAAGCCGTTGGGCTCGTAACAACACCGTTCGACGATCCATTGGGTTATTCCATTAGGTAACAAACCTATACCCGACTCATATGCTTGCGTGCATAATTATCTACAGATTTAAAAAGCATAGCATTACCATTCGCTTATTATTTCAGAAAGAGTAATGCTATGCTTTCCAAATCACAATCCTAAATCTCCATTCCAAATGATGTGGCAGTTGACCTACTTGAATTTTGATTAGATGATATTGAAGTGGTCCGGCCCATCATTATTGTCAGCCCATTGCCACATCATTTGGATTGAGGATTTGAAATTAGAATTTAGGAAGCATAGCATTACTCTTTCAGAAAACGACTTACGAATATTTTGTCACCAAGTCATTTTCATCTTCTTTTATTTACCCCAAATCAATGAAATCATTGTAATACAAAATTTTCCACTTTAAGGGAGGTCCATGCTATTACTGAAAACATATGGGAAAAAACTAATATATTGAAAAAAACTCTGAGGAGGTTAATGATATTCATCCTAACAATTTCTCTCTTTCCTTAAGGGGTGTTTGATAAAACTGAAAATTAAGTACTCAAAATTAAGTGCCGAATTTTAAGTACTGAAAATTTTAAGTGATTGAATTTGCAATACGAAAAGTAGTGTTTCAAGTACTGAAAAGGAAATGCACTCAGTGACTATTTTCAGTAGAAAATTTTCACTTAAAATTTTCAGCAAATTTTGAATTAGTTTTTCAATTAAGTGGTATGCTATCAAATGCACTGAAAATACATAAGTTAGTCAAAGATACCCTTACCCTTCTTTCACCGATAGAGAGACACTCCAGAACTCTGCAACCAAATTTTAGGGTTTCTAATTCAATTCTTCCAAACCCTCTCATTAAAATCACATTCAACTTTCATTCTCTCTCTCTCTCTCTCTCTCTCTCTCTCTCTCTCTCTCTACCAAGTTTTCCCAAACTCTATATGCATCTATATATATATATAAATGCATATTATATACATTGTAGCTACCAGTTATGGAAGATGGTAGCAATCACGTGTTCCAACGGCTCGGACCCACCATGAACGACAACAAACAACAACAAAATGTTTGCTATTATTAGAGGGTAGGCAGGTGTAATAGGTCCCGATGTAGATACGTGCACAGAGAATTACCACCTCCACAACAATCGTAGCCGTCGATCAGCGGCGCTCCAGCGAAAAGGCAACATGGGTTTTCCAGTGATCAGCATTTTAGCCGAAGAAAACCCAATTATGCATATTCTTCAAATTGGGGGAGAGTTCATGGTGGTAGAGTCATCAAGAAGACAGCGAAATTGTGTAATCTTTGGGTTCAAGGGAGTTGTAGCTATGGGGACAAGTGCAAGCTTTTGCATTCTTGGTGTACTGGTGATTGTTTCTCCTTGTTGACTCAGCTTGATGTGCACCAAAAGGTTGTACTAATAATTGTGTTTATAGTATATGTTTGTGTCAAATTCTTCTGGGTTTTGTTTTAGTGGGAGAAAAGAAAGGAAAATATAGTGGAAACGATGAGAAATATAGAAAAGAAATAAGATTAAGTTGAGAAATTAATGAAACATTTTGAATGCTACGTGTCACTGAGGATCCATCTCAAAATAAATAGAAAATCAAGAGAAGAAAGATAATTGAAGCAATCAAAGTATAAGAAAAATAGAGAAGAAAAAGAAAAGAGAAGTTAAGTTGCAATTACTGGTTGGAGACCGCAAAGGAAGAAGCAAATTCAATTCATTCATAACCCATTCCTACCATTGGAATGAATGTCCTCTAATATAGTGCGCAATGACAGAAGGTGATGAAAAGTGTGAGGTGCACTTGGAGGACATGTGCTTAGCCAAAGCAGTTATAAAATACAGAAAAGGAAATAAAAGGTGAAAGAGGAAATTAGGGGCTATTTGGATACACAAGTCCATTTACTGTGGTCCTAACAATCCATCCCCCATAAAATCAAACTTGTCCTCAAGCTTGAACCTTTGTAAATTAACTTGCTACTCTTTAACTTCCACCCAGCTTATGTCTTGGATGGTGGTAGGTCCAATTTCAGTATACTATTCATCTATCATGAAGAATTCATGTGCCAAGTCCCTTTCTTCGTTCCTTGTTCTAACCTCGTTTAGATACCCAATCTTAAGGAATTTGATGGCCACAACCTGACCACGTAATCTACCTTGAAACAGTTGGCCATTAGTAGCAGTATGCTCAAATTTCAACAACTTGGCATCAACCTTATAAACATCAATTCCATATGTGGGTAATACGTCCCTGAGTTGCCTTGCCCCATCGATCGGCCAAGTATCACCAACCAAAACATCCAACAAGTAATTTTTTGTCGTAAGATAGGCATTTGCTTTGTGACAAATTGGACTAAACTCCAAAAGTAAGAAAGTAAATAGACCGATGAGTTTTCTCTTTTCATTTGTACAAAATATAATATTGTGCAAAGCCTTGAAAGTGTGTAATTTAATACTTATAAAACTGCCTCCAACTTCAGCCCGTGCTTTTTTGGCTTCAAGTACAAGTCCATAACTTGGTAGCAAACCGAAGGTAAGTGGTGAATTAGTGCTGCCAAGACAAAGAAAGATTCGAGCATCCATTCTTTTGTCATGTTTGAATGTGCAAAATCACCATAGCCCCCCATAATAGACACGATCAATCTGTACCTGCAAGACTTCATAAGCAAGTTTTGTAACAGGGTCTTGTGCCATATGCAACAATTTCTTATGCTTAAAAATAACTTCATTCCTCTCCATAGTTACACACAACTCACATTGAGCTACTAGCTCTCCAATACAAAACTTCCCAAAATTGTTATAAGCACCAAATAAGACCCTTCCACTCATCTCATTTGCTTCAATAATCATATCCCTTACAAAGTCCCTAAATGCTTCCCTAAGGCCTGTTTGGCTCAAACTATCAAAAATGCATTCATATTGTTGGACATTAGGCTCCAACCTATCAATTATTCTAATAACCTCAAGACTTTTTATACCTTCCCTCATGGCCACAAAAATTCTTCACAGTAATGCATGTACTTTCATCAAGTTTCTGTAAAAGTTTCTCCATCTCTATAATTAATTGAGAAATTAACTCACTCAAGCCATCATTAATCAAATTCCAAACAACTAAACTTCTTTTAGGCATTTTCTCAAACATCTCCCAAGCAATCTTAAATCCATGTTTTGATTTCAAGTACTCACCAATATTTGTAATCCAATAAATCAAATTTACCTTCACCGGTGTATAACAAAACATTTTGTATGCCAATGTTCTCATCCCGAATTTCATAGACCCTTCCATCATTGAGTTAATTGAGATCAAATCTCGCTCTAACATTCTATCGAACACTCAACTAGCAAATTCATGACTACACCCATTACTAAAATTCATGGGAATCCAGCATGTGGGTATAGGGATCCAATCTAATGGAACATGTACTCGGGTTTGATTAGGGGTTGGTGGTGGTGTTGTATATGGAATGGGGTCGGTAATGGTGGGTAGAGGGTTTGACTTAACAGGTGGGGGTAGTGGTGGTGAAATTTGTTCTGTAATTTGAAATGGTGGTGTTCGGATTTGAACAATACCAGGGAATTTCAGCTTCAAATTTGAAATTGGGCATGGATTGATAGGGCTCAGAAACTCAGAGTGTGGGTAATGCTTCTCGAACAAAATATGTGGTGGAGGTGGTTAAACTGATGGAGGTGGCGATAGGGTTTGAAGTGGTGGTGGTTTACAGATGTTTGAGATTCTGGGAGAATCGGAGCTTCAAAACCGATGCTTATCAAAAATCTCGGAGACTACTCTTTGAAGCCTTATCTGAAAATCATCTACAAAGGCTTCAATGTGCGAGTGGTAATCATAAGTCGGCAACTCGTACTGGGTCTCATACGAATGAATATCACTTGGTGAAGGTACGTATGTTATTCCCATGGTGATCGTGGCCAGAACATACCCTAACCCGTAAGCTAGTGGTGGTCCTCCCATATTGATCGGAAGCTTGCTCTGAGACCTATTGTGAGGATCCATCTCAAAATAAACAGAAAATCAAGAGAAGAAAGAGAATTGAAGCAATCAAAGTATAAGAAAAATAGAGAAGAAAAGGAAAAAAGAAGTTAAGTTGCAATTACTGGCTGCAGGCCGCAAAGGAAGAAGCAAATTCAATTCATTCATAACCCATTCCTACCATTGGAGTGAATCTCCTCTACTATAGTGTGCAATGGGAGAAGGTGATGAAAAGTGTGAGGTGCACTTGGAGGACATGTGCTCAGCCAAAATAGTTATAAAATACAAAAAAGGAAATAAAAGGTGAAAGAGGAAATTAGGGGTTGTTTGGATACACAAGTCCATTTACTATGGTCCTAATAGTCACTTCCCTTCCTTCATTTGTATATTACAATTATAAGTTAGAAAATTTCAGTTTTTAGTATTATTTGAACATGAATGAATGCAATACGGAAAACACGAGGGAACTAGTTTCCTTAATTTGTTGGATTTGAGTTTTGAATGGGTTGATTTTTCAGGATTTTTCTTGATACACACATTGTTTATGTTTCTGAAAGGGATTTGATATAGGTTTCTTTTGTTTTTGTATTGGTTGAAGGTTTGGGTTATTTAATAGTTTTTTTTTTAATAGGTGGTTAGTGGGATTGCTTTTCCATATGGGTCTGATAAGCTCTATAGCGGGAGTAAAGATGAGACTGTGAGGATTTGGGATTGCCAATTGTTGTTTCCTTCATCTCCCCTAAAAACTTACTTTATTTGGTTTTTGCCAATTATCTTTAAGTCTAATTTGATGCTGGCATGATTTTGGGAATGGAAAGACAATAGAGTTTCCAAATTAAGGTTCTTCCTTGTTAGTACTTGTAGTACGAGTTCTTAAATTTGAGAAATTATTTATTTTCTTTAGAGAAATGGGTTTCTAGTATGGCTAATTTTTTTAGATACACGATTAGTTGGGATTTTTTTTTTTTTTCCTGTATGACATGTTTGCTGAAGCACAACATGAAGAAAAAGGCTAGCGATAAAGGCACCTTCATTTTTTAATTAGGGCACCTAAATTTAAGGTAAAAATCAGCTTTTTACCTTTTACTTTAATTACTAAGGGCACCTCACTTATTTTACTATATGTTATCTATTTGTGTCACTCTTCTTATTTATTTCCAAATTTTTGGCTACTTCTGATTTCTTTCACTATTAACTCTTAATCTGTATTCAGCGTCTTCTTCGATATGACTTCTTCTCTTGTATAGAGGTGTCAAACGGGCCGGGTTGGCCCGGCCCGAGCCCGGCCCGCTTCACATACCCCGGGCTGGGGTGGACACACATTCTCCCGTCCATGGCCCGGCCCGGCCCGAAGCCCACCACTTTTAAGGCCAAAAGTCAAAGGAAGCCCGCTAGCCCGTCCGGCCCGGCCCGATGTCCGGCCCGCTAGGCCCGGGCCACCGGTCCGGGGCGGACATCCCCCCTCCCTTCCCAAGCCCGGCCCGGCCCGGCCCGATTTTAAGTGAAGCCCGGCCCGGCCTGGCCCGAAGCCCGGTCAAGCCCGCTTTGACCGAGCCCGGCCCGGCCCGTTTGACACCACTACTCTTGTAAGTTTTTTTTGTTTTCATTAATTGGGTATGTAGTTTTGTTTCAAGGCTATACCAACTTTAGAAGGGGAATATATGATGATGTTAAAGGTTGCTTTTGGGGGCTTGGGCTGTTCTTCAAAGTGCATTTCTGCAGTGATGCTTCTCCTAAAACAAGAATGTTGTTGCTGTAAGGATCACCTGGAAAAAGGCATATGGAAATGGTTGTGTATTCAAGTTATAGTGGAATTCTGAGCAAAAAAAAAAAGTTATAGTGGAATGATCATGCAAATTGGCAGATTGAGGATGTCAACTAGGCGTGAGTTGCTATTCATTTTGTGTCTGTATTGTGGGTATGAAGTTTGTACCAAGGGGTTAAACTTGAGTTTGTATTGTGGGTGCAGCTGCTTAAACTTGAGTTTATGGGCTTTTTGTTTGGGGAGTTTGGTCTGTCTAAGGGGTGCTCATTGTGTAACCCTTGAGTTAGTTCTTAATAAATTGAATTTATGCTGTTAAAAAAATAATAATTAATAAATTAATTAATTAATTGTGATTCTTTTCTCCTCTCGATAGGTGTCACATGATCCTCCTGAGCATAATTTATATAAAAATATGAATTTGCCCATATCAAGTTTCGAGATTGTTTCTTTGCATCATAAATATATTACACTGTATGGTGAAATTACGTTTGCATGTGTGTGTGTGTGTGTGTGTGTGTGTGTTTGGCATGAGTCGTATTTATTTTAGATTTATACTTGTTGCAATTTAGCAGCCACATCGTTTTCCCTTTTGTATAATCTAATGGTCTTATGCTATCTAGATATCAAGTGACGAAGCCATAGAAATTGCAAAGCGTCTTGCACTGAAAGAAGGATTACTAGTAAGTTCAGCTGTTATAAAACTCTATACTTGCAAGTAACACTGTTGCAAGTACCAAATTTATTATTATTATTATTATTATTATTATTATTATTATTATTATTTGAATTTCTTTTAATTTACTAATATTTATGATAAAATATAATACCTAATTATGTGTGTTGAGAAAGTGTTACTTTAGTCCATGTAGGTTCATAAGTGTGTCAAATAAGTCCAATAAGTCCCTTAGTGATGAATAATTTTGTCACTGAAAGTAAAAAATTTGTCACAAAAAGTGTTTGAGGGACTAAAATGACACACTTATGAAACTACAAGGACTAGAATGACACTTTCTAAACTACAGGGACCAAATTGACATAAAGGGCAAACTAAGAGAGGGTAAAATATAGTTAAGCCTACAATATATATAGTAAAATAAGTGAGGTGCCCTTATTAATTAAAGTAAAAGGTAAAAAACTGATTTTTAACTTAAATTTAGGTGCCCTAATTAAAAAATGAAGGTGCCTTTATCGCCAGCCGAAGAAAAAGGATCGAGATGAACACTTATGCTAGAAAAATAAAGATAATTAAAAAGAGGAAAAGAAACTTTTGAAACTGGAGATAACATATCCAAACTATGTAGCACTGACACTTCAATTTGGGTTTGGGTGTCGTGTCTGTGTCGGACATGTATCGGATCGTGACACGAATCGACATGTGTTGGAGTGAGTTGGACAATCGCATTGTGCCTCCTTTGAAAATGTTACAAAATTCGAGGTAAAAGTCTATATTAAAAATTGGTGATGAGTTATTGGTTAATTTGACAGTTTAGGCTTTATTTGGTTCATGGATTGCGTGAGGGAAAAGAGAGGAGGAAAGGAAACAAGATGAAAAACTAGTCTCATCCGTCAGGTAAAAGGGACTAATTTTTTTCTATCCAGTTTTTCTTTCCCCTCTCTTTTCCCTCACCAAATCCATGAACCAAACAAAACCTTTGGAAATCGGAGTGGATACAAGGCTGTATATTGCATATTTACTTAATAACTAATGATTTTTTATTTGTCATGTCCGTATCCTACATTTCTAAGATTTGTCGTGTCGTCGTCTCCGTATCGTGTCCTACCCATATTCCATGTCGGTATCCATGTTGCATAGTATCCAAAAGGCTCCTCAATAATTTTATTTTGGAAACTGATATGGAGTCATATTTTATAATATTTTCTCTTATTTTCTGTGTTGTTGAGGGAATGGAAGCAAAATGTGTTCATGTACTGTTTTCATCTCTATGATTTTTTGCAGTGTGCCGGTGTGGTAAATACGGGGGTGAAGTAGGTTGTATGCTCAGCGAAGGACCATGGATATTTGTTGGTCTGCCAAATCTTGTCAAGGTATTATTGGAAGCAATTTTTTTTTATCCTTTTGTATGTTATGTAGGCCCCACCCCTTCCTTTTATAATCATATTAGCATTTTATATATACGCTAATATGCAATTTTGATGGGCTTGTGATTCTGATATGGCAGGTTTGGAACACCCAAACTGGCTCGAATATGAGCCTTAATGGACCCATTGGACATGAATATGCCCTAGTTGTGGGGAATGGTTTGCTCTTTGCTGGTACACAGGTAATATTTGGACAGCCGGTAGATTTTATTTGTACCTTTCTTGACTATATTGTTCTGTTTTCATAGTCTACTAGTGCAAACTGTGCCATATGTTGGTTTTCAGTAATGTGTTTCACTGTACATAAAAGACTGCATCTCTGCACTAACTTAAGCTATTTACCAATGAGAAATGCTAGGCACACAACACATTCAACAACACATTTCACAACATGGCTTTAAATGCATGTACCTTGTGCTGTGAAGGTTGTGCATAGAAAAGTGTAAAAAATTAAAACAGCACAGGGTACAACATATTTAAAGCCCTGTTGTGGAATGTGTTGTGTGCCTAGCATTTTTGTTTACCAATTCCATAGACGAGTTATAATCGGCTCATTCACGAGTAGGTTTTAGTTTCATACAACCCGATACGAATCACGATCCATAATTTTGAACTTTGAAGTTTTGAGTTTTAAGTGGAAAACTTTCAACATTTTGAACCTTGAAAATTGGATGAAACTGTGTTAAATAGTTATTTCGTTCAATTTAAAGTGTTCACGATTCATAATTTTGTCAACTTATTCACCATTCGACAACGTTTACAATAAATTCAATAGGTTCTCCCCATACAATGCACCGGTTAGTTAGGTTTGGACTGATTATACATCTCTATCTATAATCATGGTGCTCCACAATATCCCTCGATTTCTGTGAACTACTTATAATTGTGGGTATGCAACTTCTAACCTTGCCAAGGGAAACCCATCGCAAGTTTGCTCAAGTTTCTTTTCCCTCTGTATGGTTTTGCAATATCTTTCTTTTCTTGAAGGAACAAATTAAGCTCTGCTGCAGGATGGGACAATACTAGCTTGGAAATTTAATGCGACGTCCAATTGCTTTAAACCAGCCGCGTCACTTAAGGGTCACACTCTTGCCGTTGTGACAATAGTCGTTGGAGCCAATAGGCAATATTCGGGTTCCATGGACCATTCAATTAGAGTAAGTTGGTTTTTACTTAGCCAATAGGAGAAGAGTTTGTGTATGACTTTTGGCATCATACTTTCAGCTTAAAGTTATTCATTTCTTAATTTTCTTATTTCATTTGAAAAAAATTGCTTTTAGGTATGGAGCCTTGAAAATTTGCTGTGTATACAGACTCTAACAGACCACACTTCAGTTGTAATGTCTGTTCTATGTTGGGATCAATTCTTTTATCATGTTCATTGGACAAAACAATAAAGGTCTCGTTTTTCCTTCTTCTAATTAATTGTTTTTTGGGTGCTATTGAGCTACTTATTAGTTTAACTTTTCTTGTTTGTGCTATTAAGCTACTTATTACTTTAACTTTTATTGTTGGTGCAGGAGCTACTTATTAGTTTAACTTTTCTTGTTTGTGCAGGTGTGGGTTGCTACTGAAAGTTGAAGCTTGGGGGTAGTATACACCCATAACGAAGAACATGTCCGTTAAAGTATCCTTAGTCTTATGTCTATGTATGTATATATTTCTAATAAAAATAGAGGCATAGAGATTAATTTTTCAAAATGCTTGCAACAGGGCATCCTCACCCTATGTGGGATGCACGATTCCGAAGCTAAGCCAGTCTTGATGTGCTCTTGCAATGACGATACTGTCCAAGTCTATGATTTTCCATTGTGAGTTTCTAGTTTTTGCCATTATTTTATTTTCTTGAACACGAGTTCAATTTTCTTTCTTACTTTTCCCCCCCTTTCCATTTCCTTCAATTGAATGAAGTTTTCTTTTACTTGATGTAGTTTTTCGAAGAGGGGAAAGATACTTGCAAAACAGGAGGTTCGATCCATACAGATAGCTCCGGGAGGTTTGCTTTTCACTGGCAATGGAACGGGTCAAGTGAGAGTATGGAAGTGGTTGACCGAATCAACTGCCATTGGTTGTTGAATGAACTATTTACGTACACCGCAATAATATTTTTTCCCTAATTTGTTTTTGTTTTTATTAATGGTTCCTTCATAACGCAAGTTTAAGGAAGACGGGAATCATATGTTGAAGTGCCAGTTTTGAGTTGCCATTGGTTTCATGTCCAGCATCAGGTAGCTGTGTACATAGAGGAGGTTTTTGGTTAATAAAAGTTTGTGCCCCATGCATTTGAGGGTTTTTGTGTGTGTGTGTGTGTGTGTGTGTGTGTGTGTGTGTGTGTGTGTCAAAGCTTGTAATGGTTTCAGGATTCTCTGTCCGACTCTTAGAGCTTGGACAACATAAAAACCGGTTCTATGGTTCAACTAAGAACCAGTTCTAAATAGTTATGTGTTTATGTAGCTATTTTTTAGATACATAGGCTTTAGTGTGTGGGTTAAAAACATCTAAAATATTGATTCCTTATTGAACCAACACAAAGTGAGATTTGGTCTAAATCTAATCATGTAATACCCTGTATTTTCATTTGTACTTTTATACCCTTTTGATATTAATAAGATTCAGTGTGCTTGTCTTTTCTTTTCCTGAAATTTCATCTTCCAGCGATCGAACCTTCTTCGATCGATCGACCAATTCTTTTCTTCAATCGATCGAGCCCACTTCGAGCGATCGAACCTCGCTCAACCTAAATTATGACGTGTCCCTTTTTCTCAAGCGATTGAACTGCTCTCAATCGATCGAACCTTGACCGACCTGTTCTCAATCGATCGATCTCACTTCGATCAATCAAACCCTGTGTTATCAGCAGATGTGTTTTGCCACCTGCATCCTCCCTTTCTCTATATATATGTATCACTCACACACATGTTTAGTTTGCTGAATTTCTTGGATAGGGTTAGAGAGATATATATAAAGTTTATATATACACACTCATATATATACACACACACACACACACATACCCGGTTATATATATATACACAAACACTCCCTCACATACACTCCGGCCAGTAAAGGAAAAGAAGGAGAGGAGCAGAAGAGAGGAGACAGAGAAGGAGAAGAGAAAGAGGAGAGGAGACCACTTGCGGCCACCCCGAGCTCGCCGGCATCGCCGAACTTCACGATGAGTGTCTATACTCACTTAGTAGCATAGATATGTTCGTATATATATGTTTCGGCAAGATAGAACGAACCCCAAACGTGCGTGAATGGTCCAGTTCAAATTTTGGAATAATGCTACGTTCGATCGAACGACGTTCGAGCGATAGAACTCAGGCCGATCTCGATCGATCAAACTTTCCTCAATCAATTGAACCTTACTTTCCTCCATCGATCAAAATGACTTCGATCGATCGAACATATCAGAATGTTAAATGTTTAGTTATTTTATACCTGTTGAACTGTCAACCTGTTTATTATCATACGTTGATGTTGGAAAACTGTATTGGAATAATACACATGTGGAATAATGGATCTAATGCATTAAATAGTGGAACCTATTGTATAAACAATATTATAATATTGTTAAGCGAATTGAGAAGCCGACGTACATAGTAGTGGGTCTATCGACCGTAGAGGTCGATATTATTTATGTTGGTGTGTATTATTGTAGTTGCTAAGATCATATGATATCAGGTGTGAGATCACTAGGGTGCTGGGATAGGATCAGGACTATGTGTCGGGGCGAAATATGATAGAGTTGGACTTCGTGTCAAGTTTGACGTATGATAGAGTTGGACTGCGTATCAGGTTTGGGAGGTTGTGCGGTGTAGGACTTCATATTGAGGTTAATATATCCGGGCTGATGGACGTAACGTTTTGGGGCTGGAGTGACGTGGTAGTATATTGGGGCTGCGTGCTGTCATAGTATTACAGAGTTAAGTGTTGATGTATCATGGTATAGTTGTGTGCGATAGTAGGGCTGGGTGCTGTGATATTTTAGAGCTGAGTGTTGTGGAGATAAGTGTTGTGATATTTTAGAGCTGAGTGCTGTGGAGATAAGTGTTGCGATATTTTAGAGTTGAGTGTTTTGGAGCTAAGTGCTGGGGTGTAGTGGAACTGAATGTTACATTATGTCAGGGCTGCGTGCTGTATTGCATAAGGGTTGTTGGCCGTATTTATATTAGGGCGGATTGGCCGAAATAGTAAGATTGTGAGTCGGGATTTGATAGCTTGTATGGTATGGGACTACGTGTCTGATTTATGTGATAGGACGTGGGACTTCATGTCGAGTGTCACAGACCGTAGGTATGGGACTACATGTCTGATTAATGTGGACCCAAGAGTCTATGTTATGTGTGAGAATTATTTGAGATGACGTCCGTTGTTATATTGAGTTAGTGTATACATGCATGCGAACGATGAGATAATCCTTTTAGTGATATTTTTGCTTTAGATGCTGCTTATCTATAGATACTCTATTAGTATTTGCTTTCACTCGGCTTTCGTAGTTGACGGCGTTTATGCTGCTGGATATTCGACATCCAGCTGGCCAGGGTTATGTGTAACGCCCTGTAATTTCTTTTTCATTAATAAATAATTATTACATTTCATTTCAATAAATATTCGATTTTGATTTCTATTTATAATATTTATCTGGGGTCAAATCGTAATTTCCATAAATATAGAAAATGCTTTCTATGATTTTAAAAACTAAATCTATACTTTTGTACAACCCGGGATTTAATTCCTACATTAATGTAATTTTCTTTATTTTTATATCAACCGTAAAATACCAGTTTTGTTTTAAAGCTGCGACTATATCGCGTTTTGGGTGTGGGAGCACGTGAGCTCAACCACACCGTGCGATTTTCGGTAGTTGCTTGGAGCCCAAATAATTTCTCAGTATATATGTACACGTCTCTCTCTAACTCACTGTATCTCTCTATTCTCTCAATCTCCCTCTCATTCACTCTCAATTCTCTCTCTATCTCTTGATCTCTCAAGACCAACACACACATACAATACATTCATATACATACACACAGTCATATACATTTACATAGATACATAGCTATATATATCTCAAAATCAAGAACGGAGGAGTAAATTTCTTAGACGGCGGAATTCTCGGTCTCAAATTCTCTGTATAATTGCCCTCAGTGAGTATTATAAACTCACTCGCCATGTTTATACAAGTATAATTCAATGTATATATGTGTGTATATGTGTATATATAGATACACCATTGAAGGCTTTAAATTGGAGTTTTACAAAACTAAACCAAAATCAATTCCGTGAATTGATTATGGAAGATCTCAGTCCCAATAAGCTACGATTTCAATCCTACGGCTCAATTTATCCGTATGGCGACGTATTGGTGATTTGAAGTTTTGTCACTCTCACTTAAATCGAAAAAATTAAGAGACACAATCCGTATTTGTTTAAATTGATCGCGTATTCTTAATCTATGCGGAAAACTGAAGAGATCCATATATTACATGCACTGTTTAGAACAGAATCTGGAAATGGGTATAATTTCAGTTTGAAAATCAAAAACAGGGGAAAAACGAAGAAGATGATGAAACTGTGATAACTCGCGCGCGCGACCCGTTTCCCCCATTCGCGCGCGCAACCCACTCGCGCGACCCGTTTCCCCCATTCGCGCGCGCGACCCACTCGCGCGACCCGTTTCCCCCATTCGCGTGCGCGACCCTCTCGCGCGACCCGTTTTCCTCATTCGCGCGCGCGACCCATTCCCCCAGTTGCTCGCGCGACCACCCTCTCCCTCGCTCGCACGACCTGGGCAGTTTGAACAGTTTTTGTATTTTTGTATAAGGGGCTGTTTGGAAAAGGTTTTGAAAGTGTTTAAAGAACGTCTTGGAAAATATACTGTTTTTAAAGGCTCACTGTTAGGAATTCAACTTCTAAGAACGTTTAAGACCGAGATTTATGTTGAACGAATATCCAGCTTTGAGATTAATAACTGTTACTACAAATTGTGAACATTGACATACATATTAGGGTTAAGGTTGTGTCAACATGCATATATGTGAGAAAGCGTGAAAAGAGTATAGAGTGGCGGTCTGGTGTGCAACCTCAATATCGATCAGATATTATTCCTGGTATTGGAGGCGACAGTATTGTGTACGGCTTAGATATCGATCGGATATTATTCCTGGTATCTAAGGCGCTCGTTTCGGATATTGATCGGATATTATTCCTGGTATCCGAAGCGATGGTATTGAGTTACAGCTTAGATATCGATCGGATATTATTCCTGGTATCTAAGGCGCTTGTTTCAGATATCGATCGGATATTATTCCTGGTATCCGAAGCGATGGTATTGAGTTACGGCTTAGATATCGATCGGATATTATTCCTGGTATCTAAGGCGCTCGTTTCGGATATTGATTGGATATTATTCCTGGTATCCGAAGTGATGGTATTGAGTTACGGCTTAGATATCGATCGGATATTATTCCTGGTATCTGAGGAGATAGCGTGGTGTGCGGTTTGGATATCGATCGGGTACTATTCCTGGTATCTGAGGTAATGGTTTTGGTTGAGTCGAGTTTTGTTGAGAGAAAAGAGCCAGAAAGATGAAATGTTACATTGTTCATGCACGGTTGCATATTCATTACTTATTTTATTCCCCCGTGACTTATGTTGGAATTGGAACCTTGAACCTATTGCTTTTAAAGTTAAATTACACCGCTGTTTATTTGCTTATATATACATTGCAAGCACGTGTTTATCTTGCTCACCAGCTTTCATAAGTTGACGGCATTGATGCGTCCTGGACTGTATGTCCAGATTTTCAGGGTCAGGAGCAGCCAGGGTATTTCGACTATGCTAGTTAGAGGCAGGGAACTTTCCAGGAGGCTGCTTTATATTTCATATGTCTTTTATTTTGGAGTTGTAATAGACTTGATGTTAGATTTGAATAAGGGCGTTTGTGCCTAAGACCTGAACTTATGTAATAGTTTAGTAAGTTTTAATTTTGGAGCTTATGTCTATTAGTATCCTTTCTTTTAGAAATGCTGTTAAGTGATTTTATTGCAGGGACAATTGGTCATACTCACTTGTCACGACCTACGAGTCCATAAAGGAAATTAAATGCTTTCCTATATTATGCTACGTCGGGGCGTGACATTATGAGTATGCAGGAGATGCGTACATGGACAGGGGATACGAGGATGAGGCATACGATGATAGAAGCTATGCTGGTGCTAACTACTATGCAAGCTGAAGACTAGAAGTTGTGTCTTAGTTAATTTATGTCTATGTTTTAGAAACTTCTGTTTTAGTTATGTTTGTCTCGACGTATGTTGCCGTAATGCTTTATTTACGTTTATGTAAACACTCGTAGCTTTGTAATAGTTTAGTATTACACTTTGACTTTATAAATCAAACTTAGAATTTCCCAATGTGTGTTTTAATCCATTACTCTGATGGTTTGACTTTGGTTATGGACAATGTGGTAACTTTCAACTATCATGGCCTACGTGTCCAAAAAGGAATTTATTTTTTCTATTTTTGCTACTGCAGGGAGTGATAGGATTTTTGGTATCAGAGCCTAGGTTTTGTTAGTCGCATTCACCAATTGTCCAATAATTCTTGCGCTCTAAACCTTAAGATTCCGTGAGATAGGGGGTGACTTTAAGTTGGTGTTTTGGAGATCGTCCTTATGAAGTTCTCTGTGCTATTAATGTGATAATAGTTATAACTATTATGTTTAGTTTTGAATTTCTTTCTATAACTATTTTTAGGTTGACGACTAACCGAGAGATATTTGTATAGGTACCCAACCTTACTACATCAATGGCAGGAATGCCTACTCAGAATCGTCCCGCTCAGATTGAAGATGTCCCCTAAGCACCCCAAGCTGTTGATCTGACTGGACTGTTCGAGGCCTTTGTGCGTAGGATGGTGATCGGCGACGAATAGTTGCCGTTTATAGTCCTAAAAATACGCTTTGTTAGCCCATTTCATGTAGTTATTAAGTAATTTTTAATAAGTATTCTATATTTTGTAGATTTTGGAGCTTTAATATGAAAATGCACAAAAATCCAATGATTAGTGGCTTTGGAAGTCATTCTGGGCTCAAACGGTGATTCCGGTGAAAGCTGAATGCAGTAGAAGTCTCGGAAAATTGCATTTTTGACAAAGGATACTTTGGATTTGAGAAATTTCTCCAGAGATATAAAATGTAGATCTTTGAGTTACGGACGCGTGGCTTCAAATGGCGAGTCAATCCGAGTTCCGAGCAAAAAGTTATCGCAATTCTACGAAAGTCGCGCAGTGCAGCGAAAAGGACCTCGCCGAGCGGGTCGCGCGAGCGACCTGTGCAAAAATCAAAAATACGTATTTTGTTAAATTAAAGTGCCCAGCGAAGGTGGTTTGTGCATATGACGTCCAGATTACAAAATATAGCAGTTTTAGTGCGATTTGGCTTAGGAAAGCTTCCTAAATCCTTCCAAACTCTATATAAATCCTATTCTAACTCAAATTTATTATTACACATCATTACAAAACATTATACACAGCCATATACACATATACTTTCAGCCATTGAAGAGAGAAAAGGGAGGAGAAGAAGAAGAAGACCAAGGATTTCCATGGCCTCCTCCATCAACCTCTTGCTATTCATCAATTCTATGGCCAACTAAACCTAAATCTAGGGTTTCAATGAAACCCTAGCCAAGTAATAGGGTTTTATTTATGTTTTTATGTTAGTTTTATTATGGATGGATGATGATTACATGTTTAGAGGATTTTTATAAATAAATCGTACTTTTATTGATTAAATCATTACTTTCAAAGTTTATTCTTGTCTTAGATTTATTTTGACTGTGATGTGCTCAATGATCTATATTTGCTGTGCTTGTATAGATTGTTTACATGTAATGGTGCTTTATTGAATTGTGCTATCAAGTATCCGAATAGTCCATGCCTAGATTAGACGAATTATACCACAACCCTAGTTTAGTGTGCGATAATTCGTGCTAACCGAAGATGGATTATGTTGGTGCTTGAACCATAGTTATTTTCTTGACGGAGGAATTGGGCTTGTAGCTACAATTCCTCATTATCATCCAACTTAGTAAGCTAAAGTAATTCATAAATATTCCTTATTATGAAGCTAGTGGTGGATTTGCAATCCTAGGTTCCATTAAACATTATTTAAAACAACTTTAATTGCTTTCATAGTTTAGATTTAGTTTTATTGTTATTAGTTTAATTAAAATCAAATCAAAATCCGTTCTCATAATTAACTAAAGTTAGGTTTTAAAATTAAGTCGCTGTAGTTAATCAATCTCTGTGGGTTTGACCTATACTTCCACACTGCAAATCTTTTGAAAAGTAAAGTATACTTTTATATCTTGATATTGACAACATCAATTTTTGGCGCCGTTGCCGGGGATTGCATTACTACCTTTAGTTTTATAATCTTAGTTTAGTTAATTCGTAAATATTAGGTTAGTTTTTATTATTTTTCTTATTTTCCGTTTTGGTTTTAGTTACTAACTTGTTCTTTTATTTTGTAGTCAACGTTTCCGAGTGGAGCAGCTAATTACATCAAAGGAGCTTACGCAAATAAAATAAATAAAAATTAAATAAATTGCTTCTTGTGAAATTCGCTTTAAACCACTGTAAGTCAGGGCGCTGTGACGCACTATTTGCATTAGTTTAGGGTTAATTGCACTGCATTAGCTAGGAAACCCGGGGCGCTGGGCTTGACGCGGTCATTGCATTACAGGATAATATTCATGCATCACAGTAGTTGAGTGCTTGTTATCGTAGTTGCGTGATTGCTATTTGTTTTTTTTAGTTAGTTGAGTCAGTTTTTGTTTTTAGTTCACTTTCTTTTAGTTTATGTTAGGTACACGTTCAAATAAACCGGAATTAAAACCTTTTGACTCTGAACTTGAACGTACATTAAGACTTAACAAGTCTTCAAACTTAACTTCGAGAACAAGGTTTTTAATAGACGCTGATTTGACACCAAAACCAACGTCTTTATTTGAATCTGAAATACGTAGTACTCTTACAAGACTAAAGAAACCACGCTTTAATAACATAGAACTAATTAAAATGGCAGACATTGGAAATAATAACGAAAACAACCAAAATAACAACGGAGCTAATATGAATAATCTTAATATACCGCCACCTCCTCCACTTATAAACTATTTTATTCCTACGACGTACACGCCACAAGCTGGTATCGAATTACCGGAGGCGACAGCATCTCACTTTGAGATAAAGTCGTCTACCATCTCGCTACTTCCATCATTCCATGGCCGTCTAAATGAAGACCCTTACCAACACTTAGGGGATTTTCAGGGTATATGCTCTACTTTGAAAATACAAAACCTAAATAATGATGAATTAAAATTGCGGCTCTTCCCATTCTCCTTAAGAGACAAAGCGAAGTATTGGCTTCAATCACTTGAGCCAAACACAATAAAAACATGGGAAGCCTTACACACCGCCTTTTTACAAAAGTTTTTCCCTATTATGCGTACAAATAAGATAAGAAAAGATATAACTAATTTTGTGATGCACGATGGGGAGACTCTTTATGACACTTGGGAACAATTTAAAGAATTGTTACGCTCATGCCCACACCATCAGGTTCCCAAGTGGCAATTGGTTCAAGTCTTCTACGAGGGGCTTATTCCCTCTGTTAGGAATACCGTCGATGCCGTTTGTGCGGGAACTTTCCTACACAAAAGCGCCGACGAGGCCTGGAAAATTTTTGAAACTTTGAGCGAGAATTCGATGCACCAAGCGGTGTCTGTCCGTTCTGAGGGATACCATCAACCTAAGCGAGAGGTGATAGTTGAGTCAAGTCAGTCAATGCAAATACAAGAATTAAATAGAAAACTTGACCGACTGATGCAAATGAACAAAACGTCTAATCCACCCTCTTCAGAAGTATGTGCATTATGTTCCGAACCGTCCCATAATATCTTTGCATGTCCTTCTGCATCTCAATATCCGGAATTTGTGGAGCAACACGTAAATGCTATGCAACAATTCCCACAAAGTAATTATACTCCTAGGTCGAACAATTTTCCTAATACTTATCGACCCCAATATCAACAAAATCAATACCAACACCCACCTCCTAACCCTAACCCTCAAAGGGATAACGCTTTTGAGGCTACGGTGTTGGCATCCCTTAAAAATATAGAAACTCAAGTCCAAGCACAAGCACAAATAGTGCACTCTCATACACAATCCATTGCGAAGCTTGAGTCCCAAATGGGACAAATAGCTACTGCGGTGAGTCGTAGAAACGAGGGAAAGTTGCCTGCGCAAACTGTTCAAAACCCTAAGGGACAATACGAAAAGGGGGGGTCGAGTGAGAGCGTGAACGTTGTTTCGACTAGGACGACTATTAAAGAAGAGGAAGTTGTTGAAATTCCGGATACGAGTGAGAAAAATATAAATAATAACTCAAATAAGGAGGGTGAGGAAACGAATAAAAATAAGAAAGAAAAAGAAACGGCCTTGACTAATCATATTCCGAGAATGCCATATCCACCAAACGTTGAGGGACCGTCACATTTGCCCGAGAAAGGGTCTAAGGTTGAGGATATACTTGAGGTATTTAAACAAGTTAAAATCAATATTCCATTCCTCGATACTATTAAACAAATTCCCGCTTACGCTAAATGTTTAACAGACCTTTGTACTCAAAAGCGCAAATTGCGGAGTCATACTCCGAAAAAGGTCTTCCTCACAGAAAAAGTAAGTTCTATATTTCAACACTCACCTCCAAAATATAAGGATCCTGGTACGCCAACGATATCATGTGTCATAGGTGACACTGTCATTCATAGGGCTCTCCTTGACTTAGGTGCTAGTGTTAATCTCATACCTTATCACGTCTATAAACAATTAGGTCTAGGTGAACTGAAACCTACGGCCGCTACAATACAATTAGCGGATCGTTCTATTAAAATACCTAGAGGAATAGTCGAGGACGTCTTGGTTAAGGTTGATAAATGCTATTATCCTGTCAACTTCATGGTCCTTGACACTGAACCCGTGCTAGATGCTAGGAAACACACTCCTGTCATTCTAGGCCGTCCATTCTTAGCAACCGCTAACGCACGTGTTAACTGCCGGACGGGGGTAATGAAAGTGTCGTTTGGGAACATGAACTTAAAATTAAACGTTTTTAATGCTATGGATCAACCTCCTAAAGACGACGATTACCTATGTGAGGCGGAAGGTGAGGTAAGACGGAATATTGAGCCTAACAAAGCAATAAATGTGAGTAACGACAAAGATATAGCGGATGATGAGTGGATGAACCCTAATACCTCGGACCCTAATGCTGAATCTACTCGGAAGGTAAGAAATCGATTTGAACATACTGACAAACCGTCAATCGAATTAATTCAAAGCGACGCGATTTCTGCTTACCACCGAGCTCTACCTGATATTCTTAGGGGTACAAAGTCTAATTTTCAACCTCCGTGAGTCATGAGCTAGAACAGTCTAGCTAAAGACGTAAAAGATAGCGCTTCTTGGGAGGCAACCCAAGCTTTATTTCGTCCGTTTCTCTTGTTTTTGTCGTTTTTGGGTCTTTTTGAGACAGTTGTGGTCTTTTTGAACAGGTTTGGGGGTCGGCGTAAATTTGCTTTCCACTTTTTCTTGTTGTTCTTTTACATTATGTTTCCCAAACCTGGTCTGGTGTTTTTATTTATTTTGTTCTTTATTTTCATAGTTTCGTTTATGTTTGTGTTTTTTTTTATGCTAATTATTTTCATTAAGTCTTTTAATTCTAGTTAGTTTTTATTTCTATTGTTTACAAAAAAAAATAAAAAAATAAAAAAATAACAAAATAAAAAGAAAAAAAAACATTTTTATTATATATTAGCTTTTATTATTTATCTGTTTGTTTAATTTTCTTTTGTTAAGTATTAATAGGTGAATTCGTGCTCCGTTAGGAGCAATTGAACTTTAATTCCATATTCATGTATGTGCACCTGTTTGTGATGGTCGAGATCGAGGTATTATCGTTCCTTTCTTACCTACTCTCCTTTCTTTCGTTTTATTGTTTCATTGGGGACAATGAAAGGTTTAGGTTTGGGGGTATGCACACACATGCACATTATTGCACTAAATTTTCAAAAAATTTCGATTCTTGTGCTTAAATAAATGATGTTACTGACGTTTTTGCAATCTCGAATTCGATACCTCTTAGTAGGTAACGTGATTCGTTATAGAATGGTGAACAAGGGAAGATGTGATTAAATATTTGCTAATGTCATGATGCGACGTTTTGAGTTATGTTCGTTTAAATCGTAGTTTTATATCATAGATTTGCACACTAACCTATGCACTGCACGTAGTCGCTTGAATACATGTTTGATGTGAACTATAATATGATTCGGATTTCTAGATAACACATGGTGGAGACTAGACCCTGTGAGATTTTGAGCCTATCTTTTCTTTTTAGAGGGTTATAAATACATTATGTTTGTCGAATTTCATTGAACTAGCGCATCTACTTGTTGTTTAGTCTCATTATTCTTGTTTTGGTTGATAGTCAAGTAAAATCTTTGTTACCATACTAAATAATCTTCTATCGTAAACGTTGAAGAACCATATGACCATAGGAAATGATGGTAGGCCCTCTTTATTTGCCACCGACCGATAAATGAAAAAAATTTCCTTAGTTCGCCCCTTGAGCCGTTAAAATGCCTCTTTTTCTTTGTTCACCATTATCCTCTTTAAAAGCTCCAACTTGATCGACTTGGAGTATACCACTAGAAGAGTGATCAACTTTTAGTAGTATTAAGGCGATGTGTTGATGAAGAAGAATAAAATAAGATGTTATTGGGGTAGTTGCTTGGTATTCAATGCATAGTCATTTGAGAAGCGAGAAAAGAAAAAGGAAAAGAAACAAAATAAAGAAGAGAAGGTTGAAAAAAAATGAAAGAAACGAAGAAAAATGAATGAAAAGGAATGAAGAAAAAGAAAAGATGAAAGTTTGTAGAAGAAGAATGAAAGAAATCGAACATGCCTTACAATGCCATCCTGAAAACTACCTAATGAATCCTTTCTATCCTTTTTCATTGCCTGAGCCACATTACAACCTTTGAAAAGTCCTATTTGATCCTAGGAAACATGGTTTGGATATGTAAACGATGGGAGAGGGATTAAAACATGGTAATGATTAATTTCTCTTGATTATTGGCATCCTATCCATGAGACTATTGTTCTTTTCGTGTCATGCGTCTTTTTCGAGTCATATGTGAGCGTTATTCGTTTTGAGAACATATTTTCTTGACTCACATAGTTTAGAAAAATTACAACTGTTTCAGAGTGTTTCATTTTAGAGTGTAATTCATTGTAAGATTCGTAGTTGAAGCATAGTTAAATGGTTATCCGAAGTATATTCCAAGTTCAGGTCATGCGCGTGTTCATTTGACTACCACATCACACAGGTGCAATTGTGTGAGGAACTCTATTGATTTATACGATGCATGTGCTTGAGATTGTTTTTCATGACTTAGGTGGATGTCTCATTACGTTTCTTTATGTTCGTTATTCTATTTCAGATCTTTATTTTATGATAAGAAGTATTGATTGTTATATTTTTCATTTTTAAATAAAATTCTTTGAATTTATAAGTTAATAAAGATGGTTGTGGGTGACTTGTTGACGAGAACCCTCACGAGACTTCACTCGTCCGACTAGGGACACCTAGGGGTTTAAAAGGCTTGTTGCATATGCTAAATGCAATCGTGATCCATACGAAAATGGAGTAGTATTTATAGTAGTAATTCTATTTTTTATTTTTTATTTTTTTGTTGTTCTTTTTGCTCGAGGACTAGCAAAGAGTAGTTTTGGGGGTGTGATCGGCGACGAATAGTTGCCGTTTATAGTCCTAAAAATACGCTTTGTTAGCCCATTTCATGTAGTTATTAAGTAATTTTTAATAAGTATTCTATATTTTGTAGATTTTGGAGCTTTAATATGAAAATGCACAAAAATCCAATGATTAGTGGCTTTGGAAGTCATTCTGGGCTCAAACGGTGATTCCGGTGAAAGCTGAATGCAGTAGAAGTCTTGGAAAATTGCATTTTTGACAAAGGATACTTTGGATTTGAGAAATTTCTCCAGAGATATAAAATGTAGATCTTTGAGTTACGGACGCGTGGCTTCAAACGGCGAGTCAATCCGAGTTTCGAGCAAAAAGTTATCGCAATTCTACGAAAGTCGCGCAGTGCAGCGAAAAGGACCTCGCCGAGCGGGTCGCGCGAGCGACCTGCGCGACCTGTGCAAAAATCAAAAATACGCATTTTGTTAAATTAAAGTGCCCAGCGAAGGTGGTTTGTGCATATGACGTCCAGATTACAAAATATAGCAGTTTTAGTGCGATTTGGCTTAGGAAAGCTTCCTAAATCCTTCCAAACTCTATATAAATCCTATTCTAACTCAAATTTATTATTACACATCATTACAAAACATTATACACAGCCATATACACATATACTTTCAGCCATTGAAGAGAGAAAAGGGAGGAGAAGAAGAAGAAGACCAAGGATTTCCATGGCCTCCTCCATCAACCTCTTGCTATTCATCAATTCTATGGCCAACTAAACCTAAATCTAGGGTTTCAATGAAACCCTAGCCAAGTAATAGGGTTTTATTTATGTTTTTATGTTAGTTTTATTATGGATGGATGATGATTACATGTTTAGAGGATTTTTATAAATAAATCGTACTTTTATTGATTAAATCATTACTTTCAAAGTTTATTCTTGTCTTAGATTTATTTTGACTGTGATGTGCTCAATGATCTATATTTGCTGTGCTTGTATAGATTGTTTACATGTAATGGTGCTTTATTGAATTGTGCTATCAAGTATCCGAATAGTCCATGCCTAGATTAGACGAATTATACCACAACCCTAGTTTAGTGTGCGATAATTCGTGCTAACCGAAGATGGATTATGTTGGTGCTTGAACCATAGTTATTTTCTTGACGGAGGAATTGGGCTTGTAGCTACAATTCCTCATTATCATCCAACTTAGTAAGCTAAAGTAATTCATAAATATTCCTTATTATGAAGCTAGTGGTGGATTTGCAATCCTAGGTTCCATTAAACATTATTTAAAACAACTTTAATTGCTTTCATAGTTTAGATTTAGTTTTATTGTTATTAATTTAATTAAAATCAAATCAAAATCCGTTCTCATAATTAACTAAAGTTAGGTTTTAAAATTAAGTCGCTGTAGTTAATCAATCTCTGTGGGTTTGACCTATACTTCCACACTGCAAATCTTTTGAAAAGTAAAGTATACTTTTATATCTTGATATTGACAACTTTTAGTGGTGTTAAGGCGATGTGTGATTGAGAAGAAGAAGTAAATAAGATGATGTTTGGGGTGGTTGCCTTGTTATTTATTGAATATTCATCAAAAGCAACAAGGAGGAAAAGAATAGAGAAAAAAAAAAGAATAAGGTTGAAAAAAAAAAAGAAGAAAAAGAAACAGAAGGAGAAAAAATTAAAAGGAATGAAAAGAAGAGAATGAGAAGATGAAAGTTGGTAGAAGAGATGAATGAAAGAAATCGAACATGCCTTACAATGCCATTCTAAACCTACCCAATTAATCCGTTCTATTATTTTTCATTGCCTGAGCCACATTACAACCTTTGAAAAGTCCTATCTGATCCTAGGAAACACGGTTCAGATATGAAAACGATGGGAGGGGGATTAAAACATGGTAACAATTAATTTTTCTTGATTGTTGGCATCCTTTCCATGAGACTACTGTTCTTTCGTGTCATGCGTCTTGTTCGAGTCATATGTGAGCGTTTCTTGTTTTGAAAACATATTTTCTTTTCTCGCATATACGCGATAAATTACACCTGTTTCTGAGTGTTTCATTTTAGAGTGTAATTAACATTGTGAGATTCGTAGTCGAGACATAGTTAGATGGTTATCCGAGTTATATTCTAAGTTCATGACATGCGCGTGTTCATTTGACTACCATATCACACACGTGCAATTTTACGAGAAACTCTATTGATTTATACGATGCATGTGCTTGAGATTGTTTTTCATGACTTAGGTGGATGTTTCATTATGTTTTTTTATGTTCGTTATTCTATTTTGAATCATCGTTCTATGATAAGAAGTATTGATAGTTTTGTTTTTCATTTTTAATAAAACCTTTTAAATTCACAAGTTAATAAAAATGGTTGTGGGTGACTTGTTGATGAGAACCCTCACGAGACTTCACTCGTCCGACTAGGAACACCTAGGGGTTTAAAAGGCTTGTTGCATATGCTAAATGCAATCGTGATCCATACGAAAATGGAGTAGTATTTGTAGTAGTAGTTTTATTTTTATTTTCTTTTTGCTCGAGGACTAGCAAAGTGTAGGTTTGGGGGTGTGATCGGCGACGAATAATTGCCGTTTATAGTCCTAAAAATACGCTTTGTTAGCTCATTTCATGTAGTTATTAAGTGATTTTTAATAAGTATTCTATATTTTGTAGGTTTTGGAGCATTTTCATTTTTGACAAAGGATACTTTGGATTTGAGAAATTTCTCCAGAGATATAAAATGTAGATCTTTGAGTTACGGACGCGTGGCTTTAAACGGAGAGTCAATCCGAGTTTCGAGCAGAAAGTTATCGCAATTCTACGAAAGTCGCACAGTGCAGCGAAAAGGACCTCGCGCGAACGGGTCGCGCGAGCGACCTATGCAAAAATCAAAAACACGTATTTTATTAAATTAAAGTGCCCAGCGAAGGTGGTTTGTGCATATGACGTCCAGATTACAAAATATAGCAGTTTTAGTGCGATTTGGCTTAGGAAAGCTTCCTAAATCCTTCCAAACTCTATATAAATCCTATTCTAAATCAAATTGAAGGTTACACATGATTACACACCATTATACACATCAATATACAGCCATATTATACATTAATTTCAGCCATTGAAGAGAGAAAAGCAAGGAGAAGAAGAAGAAGACCAAGGATTCCCATGGCCTCCTCCATCAACCTCTTGCTATTCATCAATTCTATGGCTAACTAAACCTAGATCTAGGGTTTCAATGAAACCCTAGCCAAGTAATAGGGTTTTATTTATGTTTTTATTTTAAGTTTTATTATGTATGGATGACAGTCACATGATCCGAGGATTTTTATAAATAAATCGTGCTTTTAATTGATTAAATCATTACTTTCAAAGTTTATTCTTGTCTTAGATCTATTTTGACTGTGATGTGCTCAATGATCTATTCTCGCTGTGCTTGTTTAGATTATTTACATGTGATGGTGCTTTATTGATTTGTGCTATCAAGTATCCGAATAGTCCATGCCTAGGTTAGACGGATTAGATCACAACCCTAGTTTAGTGTGGGATAATTCGTGCTAACCGAAGATGGATTATGTTGGTGCTTGAACCATGAATATCTTCTTGTCGGAGGAATTGGGCTTGTAGCTACAATTCCCCATTATCATCCAACTTAGTAAGCTAAAGTAATTCATAAATATTCCTATTATGAAGCTAGTGGTGGATTTGCAATCCTAGGTTCCCTTAAACATTATTTAAAACACTTTTAATTGCTTTCATAGTTTAGATTTATTTTTATTGTTATTAGTTTAATTAAATTCAAATCAAAATCCGTTTTTATAATTAATTAGATTTAGGTTTTAAGATTAAAACACGGTAGTTAATCAATCTCTGTGGGTTCGACCTTTACTTCCACACTGCAAATCTTTTGAAAAGTAAAGAATACTTTTATATCTTGATTCTGACAACATCAATTTTTGATGGATCAACAATCCTAACGGGAACAACGAAAATAATTATGGACCACTTCCAAGGCCAGTTGAGGATAGCATAGTAGAGCATTTTCGTCCAGAGAAGTTTGACAGAAATACTGAGCCGTGACAGGCAGAATAGTGGCTCCGAGAGATGGAAGCGATCTTTAACACCCTAGGATGTAATGAGATCGAGAAGCGTCGACTGGCGACATTCCAGTTGACTTATGCGGCAACAGATTGGTGGGAATCGGAGAAAGCAACTGTAGGAGAAGATGTGGCAGGGCGGATGCCCTGGATCACATTTAAGGGACTGTTTTTGGAAAATTACTTTCCTCAGATGAAGAGAAATAAGAAGGAGAGAGAATTCATTGAGCTAAGGTAAAGGAACCTTACTGTGAGGGAGTATACGGTGCAGTTCGAACGATTATCCCGTTTTGCTCCTCAATACCCCGAAGAAGAAAAATAGGCAGTATCACCAAGGTCTTTCGCTGCCACTACAACGGATGACTCTGAATCTTCAGGGTCAAACATTCAAAGCTATGGTAGGGATAGCAGTCGATCATGAGGATGTTAATGGTTGAGAGCAAGGACGTTTTGGGAATCGGCTACCACCCAGAGGTAACCAAGGACCGAGACCTCCGATGCGATTCCAAGGGAACAAGTGTAATTGAACTGTAGAAAGGAAGCCACAACTTGCATTTTCCCAGAATCGCTTTGCTACAAACCAAGCACCTCCCCCACCAGGACTCCTTGCTGCTACTGGAGGTAATATTGGTGGATGCTTCAACTGTGGAAAGCCAAGCTATGTGGCTAAGGATTGCCGAGCTCCCAAGCACTATAACCGGTTGGGCATTCGCTGTTATAACTGTGGCAATCACGACCACAGTAGCAAGGACTGTAGAGCACCCCGAAGGGCATACAACGGACCAGCTGCTCAGAGCCAAGTTGGACAAGTTCGTATGAATGCTATCCTCCCAGAGAATACATGATTTAATGAGGCTGAACAGCAGAACATGGAAGGTACTCTTACATTATTCAGCACTCGAGTTAAAGTTCTATTTGATACTGGTGCTTCGATTTCGTTTATTGCTATTGGGATTGTTAAACTATTGGGTTTAGTACCTCAGGCGCTTGAGGTAGCCCTGAATGCGGTGTCACATTTGGGAGTAACTGTAAGATTAGGGAAAGTGTACAAAGGTTGTGCCTTAACCCTGGAGGATAGAGTTCTTCCCGCAGACCTAATCGTTTTGTTAATAAAGGAATTTGACATCATCTTAGGTTTTGATTGGCTCACGAAGTACCGTGCGAAGTTGGACTGTGCCAATAGGATGATTACCTTTTCGGTATCAGGAAATTAGTCTTTTGATTTTCAGTGCAACCCCTCTAGTGATGCTTTCCTTTCTAGTCGTCTAGCAACTATTGAGAAGTTCGAAACTCACTGTTGCACAGATTCCTATAGTTTGAGACTTCGAGGATGTGTTTCATAATATTTCAGGATTGCCACCTAAGCGGGAGATTGACTTCTGTATCAAGTTAGTGCCTGGCACTTTACCAAAATCGAAGGCTCTTTATCGGATGGCACCAACGGAGATGCAAGAACTAAAGAAGCAAGTATAGGAGTTAGAAGATCTCAAGTTTGCTCGACCCAGCACGTCGCCTTGTGGAGCGCTAGTGTTGTTCATCAAAAAGAAGGACGAAACTCAGCGACTTTGTATCGACTATAGGGAGCTCAATAAGGTCACAATTAAGAATAAGTACCCACTCCCTAGAATCGATGATCTGTTTGATCAGTTGCAAGGAGCGACGGCTTTCTCGAAGATCGACCTATGATCCGGATATCACCAACTGTTGGTTCGACCAGAGGATATTTCCAAGACTACTTTCAGGACGAGGTACATGAATTATGAATTTTTGGTTATGTCTTTTGGATTAACCAACGCTCCAGCAGTATTCATGGACCTAATGAACAAAGTCTTTAGACCCTACTTAGACCAGCTCATTATTGTGTTCATAGATGATATTCTAATCTACTCAAAGACCGAGAAGGTAACATGAGGAACATGTAAGGATCACACTACAGACCCTTTGAGATAACCAACTGTATGCAAAGTTTAGTAAGTATGAGTTCTGGCTGAAGGAAGTCAAGTTTCTAGGACATGTTGCCTCATAGGATGGAATAGCCGTAGACTCATCAAAGACATACGCAGTTCTGAATTGGAATATACCAACCACTGCTTTTCTTGGGTTGGCTGGATATTATCGGAGATTTATGGAAGGATTATCCAAGATCGCAGCTCCTCTTACCAGACTGACGAAGAAGAACTTGAAGTTCGAATGGAGTAATAAGCATGAATGCGCATTCCAGAAATTGAAGGAAAGATTGACCACTGCGCCAGTACTGGCAATACCCAAGAGCGGTGAACAGTTCACCATCTATAGCGACGCATTACACTAAGGACTTGGATGTGTTTTGATGCAAGACGGGAATGTAATCGCATACGGATCACGGCAATTGAAGCCTCATAAGTTAAATTATCCGACGCATGACCTCGAGCTAGCCGCGATTGTTTTTGTACTCAATATTTTGAGGCATTATCTTTACGGCGAGAAGTTCGATCTGTTTTTAGATCACAAGAGTTTGAGATACTTGTTCTCTCAGAAGGAGTTGAACATGAGGCAACGATGTTGGATGGAATTGTTAAAGGATTACGATTTCACATTGTAGTATCACCCTGGAAAAGTGAATATAGTGGCCGATGCGTTAAGTCAGAAACCCATGAGGATAGAAGTAGCTTCTCTTATGGTCAAAGAGTGGCAGGCATTGGAAACTTTAGATAAATCTGGCATTCAGACCTCAAATCCAAGTGAAGGACGACACTTTGGATGTCTCATGGTGCAATCGACCCTCATCAGTCATATCCTTGAATGAGGGACTTCAGGAGTGGTTCGCGAGCAACATGGTAAAAGAACCAGAGAATTGGAGTATTGGTTCAGACGGAGCACTCAGATGCAGAGGCAGACTTTGTGTACCGGATGAAGGTAATCTTAGAAAGGATATATTGAATGAAACTCACAAGTCGCGAATGACTATCCACCCAGGAGGTACAAAAATGTACAAAGATTTGAAGAGAAACTTCTGGTGGGAAGGAATGAAGCGAGAAGTTGCGGAACATGTGTCTCAATGTCTCACATGTAAGCAAGTGAAGGCAGAACATCAGAAGTCTCCAAGACTTCTGCAACCGTTACCAGTTCCCGGATGGAAGTGGGAGCATATAACTATGGATTTCGTGGTAGGATTGCCAAAATCTCAGTAAAATCATGATGCTATTTGGGTAGTTGTGGATCGACTTACCAAATCGGCGCATTTCATAGCTTATAGTATGTCGTACCCGGTCGAGCGTCTGAGCCGGATGTATATATAATAAGTCATGCGACTGCACGGTGTACCTGTATCAATTGTATCAGATCGTGATTCGAGATTCACTGCAGAGTTCTGGAAGAGTCTGCAAACAGCTATGGGGACGTCGTTGAGCTTGAGCACATCCTTTCATCCACAAACTGATGGACAGACTGAACGAGTCAACCAGGTGATGGAGGACATGCTACGAGCATGTGACATTGATTTTGAGGGCTCATGGGAGGCTCACCTACCGCTGATAGAATTCGCATACAACAACAGCCACCATTCGAGCATACGAATGGCACCCTTTGAGGCATTATATAGAAGACCGTGTCAATCGCCTTTGTGTTGGGCAGAGGTTGGAGACAATCAACTGCTTGGACCAGAGTTCGGGAAACTAATGAGAAGACCCAGATCATGAAAGAAAGGATGCGAACGACGCAAAGTAGATACAAGAGTTACGCTGATAAACGTCGTAAAAGTTTGGAATTCAGTGTTGGAGATCATGTGCTACTCAAAGTATCTCCAGTGCGAGGAATTGTCAGATTTGGACAAAAGAGAGGAAAGCTAGCACCACATTTCATTAGATCGTTTGAGATTCTCGAACGTGTAGGAAAAGTTGCCTATAGACTCACGTTGCCGCCTAAGATGTCGGGAGTACACAACGTGTTTCACATCAGCATGTTGAGAAAGTGTGCTCATAATCCGAGTCATGAGATCAATTTTGAGGACATCGAGGTGAATGATAATGTGTCGTTCCACGAAGGACTAGTGCAAATTTTGGATCGAGGAATTAAGAATCTGAGGAACAAAGAGATTCCGTTGTTAAAGATCCAGCGCTTCTTGGGAATTGGAGTCAGAGATGCGCGAGAAGTATCCATAGTTGTTCAACGAAGCTTAGTTCGGATTTCGGGGACGAAATCTTTATTTGGTGGGGGATGATGTAATACCCTGTATTTTCATTTGTACTTTTATACCCTTTTGATATTAATAAGATTCAGTGTGCTCATCTTTTCTTTCCTGGAATTTCATCCTCGAGCGATCGAACCTCCTTCGATCGATCGACCAATTCTTTTCTTCAATCGATCGAGCCCACTTTGAGCGATCGAACCTCTGTTGACTTGAATTATGACGTGTTCCTTTTTCTCAAGCGATTTAACTACTCTCAATCGATCAAACCTTGACCGACCTATTCTCAATTGATCGAACTCGCTTCGATCGATCTAACCCTGTGTTATCAGCATACGTGTTTTGCCACCTACATCCTCCCTTTCTCTATATATATGTATCACTCATACACATATATGGTTTGCTGAATTTCTTGGAGAGGGTTAGAGAGAGATATATAAAGTTTATATATACACACTCATATATATACACACACACACCTGGTTATATGTATATACACAAACACTCCCTCATATACACTCCGGCCAGCAAGAGAAGAGAAGGAGAGGAGAAGAAGAGAGGAGACAGAGAAGGAGAAAAGAAAGAGGAGAGGAGACCACCCCGAGACCACTCGCAACCACCCTGAGCTCGCCGGCATCGCCGAACTTAATTCACGGTGAGTATCTATACTCACTTAGTAGCATAGATATGTTCGTATATATGTGTTTTGGCAAGATAGAGCGAACCCTAAACGTGCGTGAATGATCCAGTTCAAATTCTGGAATAATACTATGTTCAATCGATTGAACGACTTTCGAGTGATCAAACACAGGCCGATCTCGATCGATTGAACTTTCTTCAATCGATCGAACCTTACTTTCCTCAATCGATCGAAATGACTTCGATCGATCGAACATATCAGAATATTAAATGTTTAGTTGTTTTATACCTATTGAATTGTTAACCTGTTTATTTTCATACGTTGATGTTGGAAAGTTGTATTAGAATAATACACACGTGAAATAATGGATCTAATGCATTAAATAGTGAAACCCATTGTATAAACAATGTTATAATATTGTTTAGTGAATTGAGAAGCCAACGTGCATAGTAGTGGGTCTATCGACCGTAAAGGTCGATATTATTTATGTTGGTGCGCATGATTGCGGTCGCTAAGATCGTATGATATCAAGTGTGAGATCCCCAGGGTCCTGGGATAGCATCAGGACTATGTGTCGGGGCAAAATATGATAGAGTTGGACTTCGTGTCAGGTTTGACGTATGATAGAGTTGGACTGCGTATCAGGTTTGGGAGGTTGTGTTATGTAGGACTTCATCTCAAGGTTAATATATCCGGGCTGATTGCCGTAATGTTTTGGGTTGGAGTGTCGTAGTAGTATATTGGGGTTGCGTGTTGTTATAGTATTACGGAGCTGAGTGCTGATGTATCATAGTATAGCTGTCTGCTATAATAGAGCTGAGTGTTGTGGAGCTAAGTGTTGTGATATTTTAGAACTGAGTGCTGTGGAGCTAAGTGTTGTGATATTTAGAGCTGAGTGTTGTTGAGTTAAGTGCTGTGATATTTTAGACCTAAGTGTTGTGGAGCTAAGTGCTGTTATATTTTAGAGCTGAGTGTTGTGGAGCTAAGTGCTGGGGTGTAGCGGAGCTGAGTGTTGCATTATGTCAGGGCTGCGTGCCGTATTGTATCAGGGCTGTTGGCTGTATTTATATCAGGGCGGATTGGCTGAAACAGTAGGATTGTGAGTCAGAATTTGATAGCTTGTATGGTATGGGACTACGTGTCTGATTTATGTGATAGGACATGGGACATCGTGTCGAGTGTCACAGACTGTAGGTATGGGACTACGTGTCTGATTAATGTAGACCCAAGAGTCTATGTTATGCGTGGGAATTGTTTGGGATGACGTCCGTTGTTATATTGAGTTAGTGTATACATGCATGCGAACGATGAGATAATCCTTTTAGTGATGTTGTTGCTTTATATGCTGCTTATCTATAGATACTCTATTAGTATTTGCTTTCACTCGGCTTTCATAGCTGACGGCATTTATGCTGCTGGATATTCGACATCCAACTGGCCAGGGTTATGAGTATGTAGGAGATGCGTACATGGACAGGGGATACGAGGATAAGGCCTACGATGATGGAAGCTACGCTGGTGTTGACTACTACGCAAGCTGAAGACTGGAAGCTGTGTCGTAGTTAATTTATGTCTATGTTTTAGAGACTTCTGTTTTAGTTATGTTTGTATCGACGTATGTTGCCGTAATGCTTTTATTTACGTTGCTGTAAACACTCGTGGCTTTGTAATAGTTTAGTATTACACTTTGACTTTATATATCAAACTTAGAATTTCCTAATGCGTGTTTTAATCCATTACTCTGATGGTTTGACTTTGGTTATGGACAATGTGGTGACTTTCAACTGTCATGACCTACGGGTCCAAAAAGGAATTTATTTTCTCTATTTTTGCTACTGCGGGGCGTGACAAATCCTGTTTTCATCAGTTCCAGACAAGTTCTTATTTCCACAAGTTGCATTTGGAAAAAAGATTATTGAATTGAAGCTACTAAATATACATGCCTAATTACTTTCTACACCCACTTAGAGGAGGTTGAACGAACGTAGAGCTTATTTGTGCATATAAGTGGGTTTAAAAAGTACTCCCTCGGTCTCATTTTATATGTCTGCCTTTCCTTTTTGGTATGTCCTAAAATTATTGTCTATTTTTCAAAATTAGTATGCAAATTTTACTTAGTTTCCCAAACTAACCTTCCTTGCAATCAACACCAAAACAAAACAAAAAAAGAAAGTGCAATGATTATGGGCAATTGTGGAAAGTAGGTGTAGATTTTTTTTGTCCCCTTAAATAGTTGGATGGGAAATTCTATTGGCACCCACCTACTTTACCGAGTATACCCACCTTTTAATGAATTTTTCCATTACATTTTAACCCATATACAAAATGACATAAAAGGACAACACAAATATAAGTTATTTCAACAAAAATTGCTCTCTACACCTACCTCTACAAAATATAAATGTGTATATATATATATATATGCATACACATTGTTTGCTTTTCAAACAACGAGACAATTGGCCTCAAAATGGGGGGCAATCGGCTTGCAGAACTTCTTTGCCATAGAATTGCTTCTTTCCAACATTTAAAAAATCATTCAGAGAGAGAGAGAGGTTATTGATTTTAATGGTTTGTTCTTGTGGTGATGATTCATGATGACGATAATTAAGACCTAGAGGAGACATTTTGCAGATTTATTAGTAAAAAAAATTAAAATTTTCACTAGCTTCAATGGCCAAACAATGCTTGGATTTCTTCCCCTTTGATCTATTTTTCATTTCATGCTTCACGAACACTCAGAGTCTTCACACTCTAGATGAACAGGGGAGAAAATTTATTTTAGGTCATCTGTAATAAGGAAGATTGAGAATGAAAGAAGAAGAAGGGTGTAGAGAGTAATAAGGAATGTAAACTTTTTAGGGTTAGGGTTATTTTGGGGATGAGTGGTAGGTGTACATAGTACTTTGTTTTAATTAAAAATCAAAGTAGTGAGTGTAGAGAGTAGGTGTGTATACTAAGTAAAATAGGTGTGTGCGAATAGAATTACCCTAGTTGGATTCCCCAAGAGGGACACATAAAATGGGACGGATGGAGTAATTAGGTGGGTGTATTTAGTAGTTTCCTTATTCAATTTGTCACTACTAGTCGCAGAGGCACATGCGTTGCGTGTGTAATGCAATTATCTATGTTATTTTCTCCTAAACTTACAAGTAATAAAGTAAAATTCTAAATTTAGTTCCTAAATGCTTTGTTTGTTATATCACATTCAATAACATGTGTAATAACACCGATCAAGTGTGCAAATGTTAAAGCATTTGATAACCACATTTGGGATTCAAATATTTAGGAAAGTATATACACATAGTTACACATACATGCACACATGTGCATGGAGTTATACGTACGACATGAAGATTAGGGGAGAGTGGGAAGGTATGGAATTCCCAAGAGGAACACATAAAAGTTGCTACTTTAAAGAGAAAAGGCAAATTTGAGAATTTTGACAAACATGGCTCAGTCGAACATTTATTTTGGTGTCTCTGTTCTAATTGTTAGTGCAAACCCATGAAGTAAACATGAGGAAAATATATGTATGAATGCACACTCAAATATTAGACATGATGAAAACAGATGTGTATACAAAAAGTAAAAGATGATCACTGAGTTACCTCTTGAGCCTCCATACCTTCCGTTCCAAAGCTTTTAATTGTCAGCACAACATTTTTCTTGGTTTGTATTTTACAATGGCAGTATTTTTATTTATTTATTTATTTATTTTTATGTTTTTTGAGGTGGTTGGTGTAATGTGTTGGACTGTGCAAAGAAGGTACACGTGGATGGGTTGGTTATATTGTGGGAGTTGTGGTTTGATATGTGTAATGACCATGCAGACCTCTTTTATTTAATTTTTAGGAGATAAATTTATGGATTTAATTGTAAATATCAGTGGTTGAAAAATATAAATTGATACCCCTACCTTTCTTTTTATATATTAGTATAGATAGAGCAAAAAAGACCCCTCTATTTTTTTTTTCAAGTGTGTCATGGCAGGGTGTGTAAAATGGTGACTCAGAGGGATGAGAGAGACTTTGAAAACTCCATAGATAAATGAGGAGGTGCAATGAGAATTCAAGGCCTAGCCCTACCCTCCACCTTTAAGATGTCAAGCATACAATTCATAACTTTGGTTTTCCAAATTAGCCTTCGGCTCACTGATTCAAGTCCCCCCAAAAATGGATGGCAAAGAGGAGTAATGCTTGTGACTAGGGGTGTATACGAGCCGAGCTGAGCCTGCTCGCGAGCTTTCTCACGAGCTCAAACGAGCCGAGCTTTCAAGTGTTCGCGAGCTTTCTAACGAGCTTTTTCGCGCGACATTTTAAACTATACAGTTTAATAATAAAATAATCTTTTATCAAGCCTATTATGAAATGTGTCATATTTTCACTAAAATTATATAGTTTTATAATAAATATATTTATAAAAGTCACTATACAAGCTCATTATCAAACTTATAAACGAGCTTTTTCATGAGCCTGCTCACGAGCCTTAATCGATCGTATTCACGAGCTCAAATGAGCGAGCCGAGCCTAGCCTTTATCGAGCCGAACTTCAAGCCCTTGTTGAGCGGCTCATCTCGCTTGCACCCCTACATCTGACCATAAAATATCCTCATAAAGTTAGCTCACAAAAATTTATTGTGCATCTCTTTTCTCAGCGGACCCAACGGTGTTAGTGGACCCCACCAAGAGAAAGATAGGCACAATATAAGTTTTTGTGAGCAATTTAATGTGGATGTTTTTATGTGTCCCAAGTAGGGGTGTGTTTCGGCCGGAACGGATCGGAAACACCCCTTTCGGAAAAAATTCCGAAATTTTCGGAAGCCAAAAATGCATTCCGAATTCCGTTCCGAAATTTCGGAAATTCCAAAATTAGTTCCGATTCCGAAATTTCGGAATTTTCGGAATTTTTCGGAATTTCATCAGATTCGGAATTTTTCGGAATATTCGGAATATTTTTGGAATTTTTCGGAATATTCGGAATTCAAGCTTAATGGGATTTCACTTGAGACTTGTAGGCCTTTTATAGAAGCACATCACACCCCCTCTTTTATGTTTTTTCGATGTGGGATGAACACAATTTTCGGAATATTTCGGAATATTTTCGGAAAAGTTTCGGAAAATACAATTTCGGAATATGTTCGGAAATTTTTCGGAATTTTTCGGAATATTTTCGGAAAAGTTTCGGAAAATGCAATTTCGGAATATTTTCGGAAATTTTTCGGAATTCTAAAAATAATTCCGATTCCGATCCGATTTTTTTCGGAATTTTCGGAATTCGGAAAATCGGAATTCGGAATGCATATTTAGTTGCCAAAATCGGAATTTTTCGGATCGGAATCGGAATTTCCGTTCCAAATGACACCCCTAGTCCCAAGCATTCCCAAGCATTACTCGGCAAAGTGTGCACTCTCACCTGGAAAAAATGCCTACTCAGGGGAAATGCACAGACACAAAGTAACCCGAATCAGTAACAATTTTTTAAATTAAGAGATTTTTCCTTTGATAGATTCGTTTAAATAAACAGCAAATTGTTGCTTCTGATTTAAAATGGCTTTAAAGTGGACTCAATTTTTTAAATAAAGTTCTTTCCAGACGAACTCAAATCTCTCAATAATATCAAATAAGTAATTGTTGATCCAAACTGGCCTCTATAGAAAGGGGTCATTATTTAGTGCATTGCAAAAAAATAAAATAAAAAATAAAAATCGTAGTGACAAGTGAGAGATCACAGACTAAAGTCTAAGAGCAACAACTTTGTTCAAAAATACCAAATGTTACACTTGTTCCAATCTAACCCTTCTCAGGGCACTCAGCATAAGCTGCAGTACCACCATTGGGTGATGAGTCTACTGATGACCGAAGTAAACACTCTTTGCAAAACGTTTTCCTTTGGTTAAGAATGAAATAGGGAGGAGAAAATATAGTAGAATTTTTTTTAAAAAAAAATTAAAAGGAATTTTGTGAGTCATTTTCTCTCCTCTTTCCCCCCCCCCCCCCCCCAAGTTAAATTTATGTTGTGAAAATTTTAATGTTTAATGGTATTTTAACATAGAGGAAAACACAAGGGAAAACATAAAGAAACTAGTTTCCCTTCTTGTTTTCCTTTTCCCTTTTCTTTTCCTTCAATGAATCATCAAACCAAACAAAGCCTAAGTGAGGAGTAATAATAGATTGAAAACCAACATATTAACTTCAAAGTTTAACCAAAAACAGAAAATCTGAACTTACACAACTACTATGATTTAAGTGTTTTTATGCCAACACAGTGGATACTTAAACAAGCATCCGATCCTATCCTATGTTTAACATGATACAAAGACCAACTTTCTTCTTCTCAGCCTTTATTTTTTTTCACAGAAGAGTTGATTCCTCAAAAGCCGTAGCTGGCTACAGATTAAACATGACCTTAATCGCGTTACCACCACGAGCACTGGTTTCGAAGGCCCTTTCGACCTCCTCCTGAGAGAAACCAAACCTGTGTGTTATAAGGGGTTTCACGTCGATCTTACCACTCCTCAGAAGCTCAAGGCACAGAGGCCATGTGTTCTTGTAGCGAAAGATGCCAATAACATCAACTTCCCTGAGTTCAATCAAAAATACCAATTATTATGTCGCAACACACACATAAATGTACATATAAAAATGTTTTAAAAGTCTTTCTGAGCCACACCTTGCTCCTTGAGACGAGGCGAGCCCAAAAAACCTCAAGGTTGTGGCATTCAGGCGGGTGTCTTCAAACATGTTAGCTTTTTGACTGAGGCGTCGAAAAAAGTGCAAAAGACACGCCTTTTAAGCCTTATGCACCGAGGTTTACGCTTTTTGAGAGTTCTCCAGAATTACTCAGAGCATCCACAATGGTGGGCCGGCACTTAGGTTAAGTTTAAGCTAATTTGTGGTATGGACTCCCGCCGTTGTGGATGCTCTTGCTTGCCTTTTTTAAGAATTGTTGGGACTTGGTCTTTTTTTGCTGTATTATTATTTATATTATTTTCTTATATCATAAAATAGAATTCAAAAAGTCGAAAAGCTTACGCCTCATCAAGGCTTAGGCCTCGCTTCGAGATTGGTGAAACGCCTCGCCTAGAGCTTTTGTGTTTTAAAACATTGTGTGTGTGTGTGTGTGTGTGTGTGTGTGTGTGTGTGTGTGTGTGTAAAGAAACGAAAGTAAATCTATGAAATACCTTGCAGCAGCGGGAGTGAGAGGCACAGTCATAACGCCATGACCCATCCCGACAAGGCAAACTTTGCCACCCGCACTAGTGGCAATTAGAGCTGTCGACATGGTTTTGTCAAAGCCAGCACAGTCAAAAGTCACGTCCACTCCAGCCCCCATAGCTTTACGAATCCATTCGGATTCTTCAGCAACATCCTGTAGGACACTTCTGTTAAGAAATCGAAAATATGAAAGCACAAGAAATCTGAGTTCAAAATAAAACTAGGGTATGGGAAGAGAAGTTGTTGCCTTATGGACTGTTTGGGAATCACATTATTGCTACCTTTTCCCAACCATAAAAAAACAGTTAAAAGAGAGCTGATGTGGGGAAGAGAAGCTGTTGCCTTATGGACTGTTTGGGAAGACTCATAACTGATTCTGTAGTTAATAAGAGAACCAATTCTATGGTTTCCATGAAAAACGGGTTCTGTGTGAAAACCAACATGATACTGGTTTCCATGAAAAACATAGAAAAAAAATTAGAGTGGTACAGAATGTGATTCTACTTTATGCATTCCCAAACAGACCCTAAATTTTCATTCCGTGGAAGCACATATAAATCAAGAAGTAACACTAACAGAGGCATTCCTGCAGTCCCAATGAAAGAGAGACAGACGTCACAGACCTATTACTAGCTTAGCAAACATATTGGTTGAATTCATAGCTATCTAATCTTGAACTTTTGATTGAATTGAAGAACAAGTAACAGCCAAAGGAGGCCAGCAGAGTAGTATCAACATAGAAGAACCAATCTAGGAAACCAATGACTTTATATTCTGAATCATCAATGTTGACATTTAGGATTATAAAAAGCTTTAATGGTGACAAAAATGGACATGTCGCTGTTGGGGGAAGGAGCTTCTGGTCAACAATCATCAACATCAATATATTTCCGATGTGTGTGTGTGTGTGTGTATAGAGAGAGAGAGAGAGAGAGAGGGAGAGAAACAAGAGAAGGGTAGAGATGAAGATAGAAACATCAAATTGAAGAGTTATTTGCTGTAGAAGTTGAGTACGATCTCCAACTCATGTATCCATGCGAAGAACATCTCCAACGTAAAAGCTAAGCGGAAGCAAGTAACACTTGATTTTTTGAAAAAATAACACTTGTATTAGAATTCATCATTATAATAAGTTAAAAATAAAGAGGATAACGTATATACTACTGCTGAGAGTGCATTTTGAAAATGTCATTCCAAACACACCCTAAGTTCTGCAATAAGAAAGATCATAGCTATTAGAATGAACAAATTACTTTGAATTTAATTTTTATAAACCTGTATGTTTGTTGAAACTTTGACAATCCCATCTGCACCAAGATCCTTTGCAACCGAAAGACGGTGATCATCTACGTCCACAATCACGATTCTGGGAGCTCCAAAAGCACGAGCCGCGAGCATCGTAACGAGCCCAATGGGTCCCGCTCCCATGACCAGTACGTTTGTTTCGGGGCCAATATTAGCACGGCGACAAGCGTGGACCCCAACACTCAGGGGCTCGCACATTGCCCCTTCCTCCAAGCTCACATTGTCAGGCAGTTTAAAACACAGATCTGCAGGATGTACCACCTGCTTACAAAAACTTACACTTTAGCTCTAACTTTACTTGCCAACAAACACTAAGAGCCTGTTTGAGTCAGCATTTAAAATAATCACATTTTGAAACAGCAGATACTTTAAAAGGCTCCAATTTCGACCATTTCAAAAAAGCTGTTTTTATAGCTTTAAAAAGGAATTAGATTTTTAAGAAAGTTGTGAGAAAGCTAATCCAGATGGTCACACCTTTTTAAACAATCACTTATAGGTTATTGTTGGTCCCAAAAAAGATATCCCATATGGGCTCTAATTTATCACACGGAAAAAAAAAAAAAAAAAAATTACCAATTCACTATACTCAAAAGAGAAGATTGTACTGTCTGTGTATAGATATTTCCTTCAATGTTTATTATTATCGTATAAAGGGCCGGTGAACCGATTGCGTTACTGAGCAAACTTTCTTAATTCCGCACTTATTTCCATCTTTTACTAAAAGGCCAAAGCTTATGCTGATGGTTAAAAAACTAAGAATTCAACATCCACAAAATATATATATATATATGTCTTCAAACTCATATAGTTGCACTTTCTGCTACAGCACACAGGCATTCATATAGAGGAAACAAAATTGATCAAACAACAATAGATAAACTCTAATTCATAACCATTGAGACATGGATTTAGTGGGGAAAGGAAAAATACTCAGTAAAACACTTTTCTTCATTTGTTAACAAGAAAAATAGATGCTCCAAGTGTGTTTGCTTCGGTCATGACTGTTCTATCCCAATGAAAGCTCAATCAACCCCTCATGCCCATATACCTACTCCTGCCCCTCGGCCCAACATTGCTCCGAAAAGAACTTATGGAAAGAAGCCGGAAGTGGGAGTGTGGAAATGGTAGAGAGGAAAGACAAGGGTAAACAGATTGATTCCGAGGCTCCTCACACCTCCATGGGTGTGATTGAGCCTATTTCTGAGCCCTATCCCAAGGTGAAGCTGAGGACAACCAGAATGCTCTTGAACGTTATCATCTTGATGGTAGGATAGTCTTGGAGGTTGACTCTACCCACCCCTCTTGTACGGCCTTGGATAAGGACGAGATTGATTATGGTTCTGAGTCTTCTGACAGTACTTTTGATGCTCTCCTCACCCACCCAGGTATCTCTCTGTCGACTAGACAGAGGAAGAAAGAAGCAAAAATGAAGTTTAGTGGGAGCTACCCTAAGGGTCGCCATAGATCTTGATTGTTTCACCTTGTTTGGTTGTGGCCATGTTTAGCCTTGTTTCTGGCTATATGTTTTTTGTTAGGTTGGGATGGGTATCTCTCCTTGCCGTTTGGGTTGGATAGCCTCCCATCCCATGTTAGAGTCTTTCTCTATGTTTTGGAGCTTCTTTGTTTACTCTGGGGGTTAGCCCTTTTTTCTTTTGTTCGTCTTGTATATCAAGAGGTATGCCCCTTTGTCTCTTGTAGATGCCGTTTGGCCTTTTTCTGCTATGATTGATCCTTTTTAGGGGGGAAAAAATAGTGTAAAAATTGGAAGAAAAAGAAAATATTCTGAGTCACTTCCATTCATCTTTTCTTGAATTCCAATTACTAAAAGAAAAGGCTAACTTTGAATCTTATTTAGTATCAAGAAAAAAATTAGAGAAAACACCATAGAGTCTTGTGGTTCATTTTACATCTAATGATTGTATTACTATCACTAATCACTCTTTTTTTTTTCTCTTTTTTTTTTTTCCGTAAACTATTCACTTTATAGCTGCTCAAGAACATAAATTTAATTAAGTCAACCATACAAACCAAAGAACTACATACTAAAAACACTACAAATTTCAATTACCTCATTGGCAAGAGAGCCGTGAACGGGAGGAGTAGCGAAAAACTTCATTTCGGGGCACAGATTGTATCGGCCTTCTTTGCAAAGGTTGCATCTCCAGCAACTGATTCCGGGCTCCAATGCCACCCTGTCACCGGCCACCAGAGATTTCACCTCACTCCCAACTTCTTCTATGATCCCGGCACACTCATGCCCAATGACCATTGGCTCCTTAACAATAAAATCTGCACATCTCATGGTCTGAAATTGTACAAAATATTCACTGTAAGTATCACAATTTCTAACCACACCCATAATTTGATTTCATTGTTTCATCGTTGAAACAATTCCATCCCAAATCATAAGAAGCTTAGAAAATTAGGTACTGTGTCGATTAAGAGAAGTGGAGAGAAGAGAAGAGACGCTCATTAGGACAGAGCTTTCATAAGAGAAAAGAAACTGAGCTGCTAAATACACCCACCAACTTTCTCTCTACACCCAAATGTACAACAGGATATGCTTCATATACTCCTCTTACAGCATGAGGTGGGTGTACAGAGATTTTGTGGATGTATTTAACAGCTCCGGAAAAGAAAAGAAAAAGGTTTTTGGAACCAATTTACTCTTTTACACTCTACTAAATAATAACAATAAGTGCAACATATTTATGAAAATATGGTCTTTTCTAGAATGTTCTATCGAACTGTCTCCAATTCTCTCCGATTTGGCAAGAAACAAAACTGGGTTTTATCCTCTTATTTTCTCTCCGTTAATATTCGCTTTCATCCCAACTAAACATGCCAAACAAAAGAATTGAAAAGAAAGGGGCTTCTTTTCTCTTATCTTCTCTTCTTTCTCATCTCTCAATCCAAGCATGGTATAATACTTGATTTAGCATATAAAATTAATTAGTACCACAAACACACAGAGCACTATGAATAGTTGATGAGGGTCAAACCTTGAGGTAGTGAACATCACTTCCACAAATACCAACAGCTTTCATGTTAACTCTAACATCATAAGGGCCTATAACAAATACAATATCTAACCTTAGAAATTAACAGTAAATAAACAAATTGCACTTCTCAAATTTGAATCCCAAATTGGGTTTCAGTGATCAGTGGTACCAGCATGCGGTACAACTGGTAAAGCATTTGTGAATCAAATTTGGGAATAATAGGTTTATTCCAGGGTTAATTATAAGTAATAAAGATTGATTTCAATAAACAGAATAGAGATAAACACTAGGAGGGCAAAGATTAAATACCAAGAGGAGGAAGCTTAAAAGGCTGAATCTTGAGGGTATTGATACCAAGAAGCCAGGCTGCCATGTTCTCTTCTCCACCATCTTTCCCTTCCCCGGCACTTCCATGAGACTTCCCTCCTTTTCCCATCTCTCTCTCTCTCTCTCTCTCTCTCTGTGTGTGTGTGTGTGTTTATCTCACTCTCTCTCTCTCTCCTGTGTGTTTATCTTCACTCAATTTTGGTTACTAATATGAATATGTGTTTCTCTAGTCCAATGAATAAATTAATACTTTTTTAGCAAAAAAAAAAAATTAATTAATACTGGTTTAGCAACAAAAAAAAAATAATAAAAATAATAATAATAATAATAGAGTAAGTATGATTAGGAGAAAATTCTATGATACATCCGGGTAGTTTTGGTTGCACCATCATCCTAGTAATTTTGGTGTTGAAATATATAACTTGATCCTAACATGTTGTAACTTTAAAAAATAAACTCGGAGTGGTTTTCAAAGCTATTGGAACTTAATTGTAATATTTTGGGACTAAACTACTATATTTTGGTATCAAATTTGGATGTATGATACAACTAAAAGTCTAAAACCTTTAAGATGTATCATAGAAAACCACCCTGCTTAGCCAGGTTGGCCAGGGCCCGTACCCCCAATTGGAAGGTTGTGGGTTTGAGCCTCCTTGGAGGTGATCAAGGGAGCCAATTGCTTTAAAGTGGGGTATGGCCCCCTTGTGTTTTCGTGTGTTACTAACTTATAGGCTACTAACCCGGTCCATGTCACAGAGACGGTTAAAAATCTGAGACACGGATAAAAAAAAAATAATTTTATCATAGAAGATCCCTTGATTAGGTTTTTTTTTATATATATTTTTTAAGAAAATAAAAATAAAAGGGTATAGTACTATGGTTGGTCTTTTAATTTAATTATTTTCTTTTAAAAATTTTTTATTTAGGTAAACTTTCAATTTTGAAGATAAATATATGAAAGATGATTACCAAGATAGGTCGGTCAAGATTGGGATAAACACTCAATTTTGGTTACTATAATGTGTCATGGTCATCCAAAAACTTTCTTTTTTTTTTTCTTTTTTGTTTTTGTTTTTGTCTTTTTTTATTTGGGACAGTTAGAGATATATCATTTGTCAACTAAAAATTTAATAAAAAATACATTTAATATCTGCATTTAATCAAAAGTCTCTTATCTTTGACAAAAGGACAAAAGTGATGCACCCAAACATTTCTCCCATATCCCACACTCCCCAACTCCTCTTCACGCGCCAAAGCTCCTTGTAGCTGCTCATACGGTCAGAGCACTATACCGTATGATATCCCAAATTTCAAAAATATTTTGCAACTTTAAACCTCCATAACTTTTGACCTACAACTCCATTTTTTTCAAATTTTATACCGTTGGAATCGTGTCAATGAGAGCTACAAGACTAGTACTATTGTTGATATGTTTTGAGCAAAAAAAAAAAATCAATATTTTACATACCTTGTGTGAAAATTTCACAAAATTATTTTCAATAATTTTGACAAAGTTATTTTGTGAAATTGTCAAATTTCATAAACTTTGTTTTTTTTTCCAAAATTTCTTCAAATTTCACAAGACATTTTTTGTGAAATTTCACAAATTTGTGAAATTATCTAATTTCAATAAACTTTTTTTTTAATCAAAATTTCTACAAATTTCACAAAACTTTTTTTGTGAAAATTATTTTGTGAAATTTCACAAAACTACTTTTGTGAAATTTCACAAAACTCTATTTTTTTTCCAAAATTTCTTCAAATTAAAAAAAAAAAATTGCTCAAAACATATCAACAATGGTACTAGTTTTGTAGCTCTCGTCGACACGATTCCAACGGTATAAAATTTGTAAAAATTGGAGTTGTAGATCAAAAGTTATGGAGGATTAAAGTTTTGAAATATTTTTTGAAATAAAGAATGTTACAGCACAGCCATTCACACGGTGTGAGTGGCTGAAATGTTTGGGCCTATGCATGGCCACGCGCGTGGAGCATGCTTGGGCTTGATCAACGAAAATGGTAAGATGGACTTTTGACTAATGTACCAAAAAAATGACTCCTTTGAACTTTTTCTTGCTTTAATTAAGGGTTTAAGCCTAATTTACCCTTTTTTTTTGTGTGTGTGTATGTGTCATCCATTTAAAACTTTCAAGTTGCATTGATGACAAATCATATCAAACACAAAATGGTAAAGTTTCAATTTTGTGATGTGATTTTCACTTTAATCCATGTATTTTCATCCAGTGTTTCATTCCTTCATTCGTAAACTTTGACAGTTGGATAAGTTGGCATAGCTCAAGTGAAAAAAAGTTTGGTATTTATAAGTCTCTCCAATGCATAAATTTAAGATTTGAACCTCACCCTCCTCCTCCTCCTCCTCTATATAAATTAAAAAAAAGATAATAATAACTTTGACAGTTAACCACTCAATCGCTTAAGGATCTTGGAAGTTGGGGCACCCATAAAGTTGAGTGTGGTCAGTATGTAAGTCTATAATTGATAAAGTAATCATACTATCATACGGAAAATTTATGGATCTTGAATCTAATGCATCTCAAGATCTATCAAATACTAAAATTATATGCGTACTGTTGTTTGCCATTGTCAATTGATAGAGATAGTGATTAGAAACCCCTTATTTGAAAACTTGATATAAGGCTTCTCCTTCTTCTCTCTGTCTCTCAATCTTCACAAACTTGCTGTAACTGATGGATGTATTTTAAGGGAAAGTTTGTATATCTTATAGAGGAGAGAAGAGGGCCCTAAAAACAACTGCTTTAGAAACTGTTCCATCGTTAGTTTTGTATGTAACCTCCAAAGCAGTTTTTTCTTTTATATTATATATTTATTAATTAGGCATATATTCTATTGGCTAATATAAGGGTAGTGGAGTCCAACTAAATTAGGAGACCAGTGGACCACTTTTATGTGACTTAAAGTCACGTGAATAACATTCTCTCACTTGGTCCACTTAGTCGATTATGATGTAAACTATGATTTTAATAAAATATGCAAGTTTGTTTAAAACTTTTGACTATATTGGACTCTATAATAAAAGATTTCAACACGTGATCACAAATTCCTGAAAACTAGCCAATAAGCCCAATTAATAAGAAACTGTAATACTATGATTAGCTTAGACTATTAATGTGAGTCATAACGGTTATACAACATCTATGTCATACTCCCTTCTATGTACCACGCCATTAATAACCTTTACTAACATAGTTTATTATGCCAAACGCCCCTGTAATTTGTCTTGTTAAGATATTTTCTGTTTATCAAATAACCAAACATAATATGTACACACAATTGAAAACAGAAAACAGATAGAAACAAACTATCATTGCGCAAAAGCGTCAAGTACACAACAACTGAAATATCCATCATTATACATATCAAGGATTACTCAAAAGACCCATCCTAATAACATGTTCCTTACATGTTTTTGGAGGTAATCCTTTAGTCAATAGATCAGCAACCATAAGAGTGGTACTTAAATTCTCAATTAATACTTGTTGTTTCTGGACTCTTTCTTTAACAACCAAGTACTTAAGTTCCATGTGCTGGGAACCACTAGAGTACTTTCCATTCTTGGAGAAAAAAACAGTTGTGGTATTGTCACAATAAAGTTTCAGCAGCCTGGTAAGGGAGTCAACAACACCAAGTCCTGAAATAAAATTCCGCAACCATAGAGCATGACTCGTGGCCTCAAAGCATGCCACAAACTCGGCCTCCATCGTGGATGAAGCAATAATGGACTGCTTTACACTCTTCCACGAGATTGCTCCACTAGTTAGCAGAAATACAAAGACTGATGTAGACTTTCTGCTATCTAAGCAACCAGCAAAATCCGAGTCTGAGTACCCAATCACTTCTAACTGATCTGATATCCTATATGTGAGCATATAATCCTTCGACCCTTGAAGATATCGCATAACTTTCTTCACTGCTTTCTAGTGTTCCATTCCTGGGTTACTTTGATATCTACCTAGCATTCCAACTGCAAAACTAATATCTGGTCTTGTACAAGTCTGAGCATACATTAAGCTCCCCACAGCTGATGCATATGGAACTTTCTTTATTTGATCCTTTTCTAAGTCATTCCTAGGGCACTGACTTTCATTTAATTTATCACCTTTTATGATTGGTGCATCACTGACTAAACATAACTGCATAGTGAATCTTTCCAAGACTCGATTGATATAACCTTTCTGAGACAGTCCTAGCAATCCTCGAGATCGATCCCTAAAGATCTCTATACCAATGACATAGGACGCCTCACCCATATCAACCATCTTAAAGCTCTTGGCAAGATACTCCTTGGTTTGGTGCAATAAACCAAGATCACTACTAGCTAGCAAAATGTCATCCACGTACAAAACTTAAAAAGATAAACTTGCTCCCACTGACCTTTAGATATATACACTGATCAACAGTGTTTTCCTTAAATCCAAAAGTAGTAATGGTATCATTAAACCTTATGTACCACTGTCTGGAAGCTTGTTTAAGACCATAAATGGATTTCTTTAATTTGCAAGCCAAATGTTCTTTCCCTTCCTTTGTGAACCCTTCAGGCTGCTCCATGTAGATATCCTCATCCAAATTTCCATTCAAAAAAGCGGTTTTCACATCCATTTGATGTAACTCTAAGTCATAATGAGCTACAAGTGCCATGATAATTCTTAGTGAGTCCTTCTTAGATATGGGAGAGAAGGTCTCTCTATAATCAATGCCTTCTTTCTGAGTGAAACCTTTAGCCACAAGTCTAGCCTTATATTGTTCTATATTGCCTTTAGCATCATGCTTGGTCTTGAAGACCCATTTACAGCCGACTTTCTTACAATTATTAGGCAATTCGACGAGATCCCAGACACCATTCTGGTCCATCGATTTCAACTCTTCATTCATAGCATCGATCCATTTACTAGAATTATCACTTTTCACTGGCTTGTGAAAATGAAATCGGATCCTTGTTAATCCCAATATCAAAATCAGATTCTTGTAGATACACCACATAATCATCTGAAATGGCAGGTCTCCTTTCCCTTTGAGATCTTCTCAGAATTGCCGTTTGTGGTGGTTCTATATTATTTTCAATGGCAATATCCTCATGAAGTGGTGAATCATTTCTATTATATTGTTCGTTGGCCTCAACTAGTTGAATAGGCTGTGGAACATCAATTTCTCGAGGAAGAAAGGGTGGTGGGATATCCATTTTATTTTCTCAAGATTTATTTTTCTTGATTCATCACTCCCACTAATTTCTCCATTCTCTAAGAATCTGGCATTACCAGTTTCTACTATCCTCGTACTATGGTTAGGACAATAAAATTTGTACCCTTTGGACTTATCTGGATAACCAATGAAATATCTAGATATTGTCCTTGAATCTAACTTTTTCTCATGTGGATTGAAGATCCTTGCTTCTGCTGGGCAACCCCAAACATGTAAATGTCTCAAACTAGGCTTCGTACTAGTCCACAACTCGAAAGGAGTTATTGGGACCGTCTTATTAGGAACCCTGTTCAAGATATACATGTAGTCTTTAATGCTTCACCCCACAATGAATCAGGTACAGTTGAAAAACTCATTATGCTCTTAACCATATCCAAAAGAGTTTAATTACGCCTTTCAGCAACTCCATTCTGCTGTGGCGTACCTCGCATTGCGTATTGAGCACAAATGCCACGCTTTTTAAGAAATTTGGCAAATGGGCCAGGATTTTGGCCCGTCTCATCATATGTACCATAGAACTCACCACCTCTATCAGACCTCACTATTTTAACTTTTTTATCTAACTGTCTCTCGACCTCAGTAATGAACACCTCAAGGATGTCAACGGCCTGAGACTTTTCATGAATTAGATATACATAACCATAGCGAGAAAGATCGTCTACAAAGGTGATAAAGTACCGCTCTCCAGCAAAACATGGAATGGAGAGTGGTTCACAAATATCTGTATGAATTATCTCAAGAAGCTTAGTACTTCTTGTAGCACCTTTCTTAGTGTGTTTGGTTTGCTTTCCCTTAATGCAATCCACACACACTTCAAAATCAGTGAAGTCTAGGTTATCTAAAATCTCAGTCTTCACCAATCTCTCAATTCTATCCCTTGAGATATGCCCCAGTCTCCTATGCCATAAGATTGAAGACTTTTCATTAATTAGGTCGCGTTTTGAAACAACATTCGAATGCAGGGCTATTAAAGATTGTGCAAACTCATGATTCAAGGAAATTTTATACAAACCATCACATAAAATACCAAAACCAACTACAACAGAGTTAAACAACAAATTGAGTTTTGCACAACCAAATAAAGCTGAATATCCAGTAACATCCAACTTAGACAACGAAATTAAATTCCTAGAAATTGAAGGTACATATAAAGTGTCCATAAGATCCATCTGATGACCTGTCTCTAAGAGTAGGCGGTAGGTTCCAAGAGCTACCACTTTCGCTTTGAGACGGTTCTCCATATAGACGAATCTTTCACTGTCCTTCGGCTTCCTGGTGGTAAGGAATCCCTGCATCGAATTTGTTATGTGAGTCGTGGCCCCAGAGTCAATCCACCAAGTATTAGAAGGAACTTTAGCAAGATTTGATTCATAACATACAAAAGAAAGATTTATACCTTTCCTTTCGAACCAAGCTCTACGCTTGTTGCAGTCTTTCTTCACATGTCCTTTCTTGCCACAGAAGTAACATTTGACAGTGAACTTTCCACGACCCTGGCTACTTTCCCCAGGTCCATCTCCTTTCTTTGGTGGAAATCTCTTTCCTTTCACAAACTTTCCTTTCTTTTAAGCTCCTTGAGTAACAACAAGCACAGAGTGGGATCCTTCTTGTTTCAGTCTCACTTCCTCTTGAATGTACATACCAGTCAGCTCATTCAAATTCCACTTATCTTTGTGAGTGTTATAGTGAATTTTGAATGGGCCAAATTGAGGAGGGAGTGAGTTGAGAATAAATTGCACTAAGAAGGATTCATCCACTTGCATTCCTAGTGCTTGAAGTTTTGCAGCTTTGTCAGTCATATAGAGGATATGTTCCTGAACTCCTCTATTACCATCATATTTAATAGTAGTTAACTGTGCCATAAGTGTGCCTGCAAGTGACTTATCTGCTGATTTGAAACGTTCTTTGACAGTAGTCAATAGTTCCAATGCGCTTAGTTTGAGAGAGGGAGGTCTTGATGTTATTAGCCATGGTCATCCTCATAAACATAAGACTAAGTCTGTTTAATCTCTCCCAGGCTTTCAAAGTATCAACCTGTTCTGCAGTACTATCAGCAGTAACTTCCTCAGGTTTTTCAGCCAAAAGTGTCATGTCAAGATCTAACACACCTAAGTGTGAATTGGACTTGTTCATACCATTCTGAAAAGTTTGACCCATTGAGAGTCGGAATGCTAGATGCATGAGAGTGTAATGAAGTGGGAATAGTCACTAAAATAAAACAGGACAATGCTCACGGTAAGGCCTTGAGTCTATCCATAATATAGAACTATAAATTCTAAACAGATGAACTATGGATATCACATTGGTTCCACCTTTGGGTGAAAACCTTAGCATATCTAGTGTCAACTCTATAAGTGCAAAATATTATCACCTATATAGGTCTAATGTAATTTATGTCACCTATTAGTTTGTTATGTTACCTTTGGGTGTCCAATTCTACACCACTAAGTGACACAAATTACATTACCCTATCCAATTCATAGTCAGTTGAAAGTGACTCTCCTTTGGGCTAGTCCCAATCTCCTCATTATGACCGCCGTTGAGAATATTATTGTCTTTTATGTCACCCTTAATGACTAATCTTTAATGTAGTTTTATATTCATAAGGTTCACTAACTTAGGTCACTTTGGTGGCTACCAAATTAATAAACCATATGAAATAAAACTAACCAATAATATTCTCTAACCCTTTTATTAGAGTTATTATTTAATTACTAAAATTATCATTTATTAACTCAATCACTTATTATGTGAAAAAAAAATTAAACTTTCCTTTATGTGATTGAAATCTATTCAATGATAAATAATTAGTAATAATTCTTTTTTCTTTAACATAAAATAAATAAAATAAATATAATATAATATATTTTAACCATGAAATTTAATCACTTTCAGTATTACAAAATATCCGAACTATACAAGAAAATTCAATTCAAAATGGATAATTAATAACCAATTCCAGTGATAGGATCAAATTAATCTCTAACCCATCACAGCAATGCATATCACATTGCAATTTTAAAAGGTATTGATATCAAGTCAATACAATTAGAACTAACACAAATTTCTTCCTATTCACATTATCCAAACATGTAACTATAACTTAAACAGTTTCAACTTTATTCGTGTCTTATACCCTCAGAAATAGCACATGGACTCAATTCTTATATGAACACATGAATTTCAGAGGCAACAAGTCAATGAAAGTACATAGAAAGGAATCTGCTAGAATGTCATGTGCAAACTTTTCCAAACAAAATTCATATACCATAATAGATCTATTGTATGTTTGACTTTAAAAAACATACACAACAGTACGTGTATATATACATACACCATAATGTAGATTAAACAATTCATGGGACCGAATAGATGAACATTAGGTATACTAAATTATTACCCCACCGCATACACACAAGAAGTGATCATATATATATATATATACATTGATTATGATCAGATCTGAGCGGTTTGTTATCGGCGGCATACGGTTGCAATTAACAACACAATTTAACATCTACAATATCTTTTATTCCAAGATATATTGATTCAAAACACATGCTCTGATACCAACTGTAAGTCTATAATTGATAAAGTAATCATACTATCATACGGAAAATTTATGGATCTTGAATCTAATACATCTCAAGATCTATCAAATACTAGAATTATATGCGTACCGTTGTTTGCCATTGTCAATTGATAGAGATAGTGATTAGAAACTCCTTATTTGAAAACTTGATATAAGGCTTCTCCTTCTTCTCTCTGTCTCTCAATCTTCACAAACTTACTGTAACCGATGGATGTATTTTAAGGGGAAGTTTGTATATCTTATAGAGGAGAGAAGAGGGCCCTAAAAACAACTGCTTTAGAAACTGTTCCATCGTTAGTTTTGTATGTAACCTCCAAAGCAGTTATATCTTTCATATTATATATTTATTACTTAGGCATATATTCTATTGGCTAATATAAAGGTAGTGGAGTCCAACCAAATTAGGAGACTAGTAGACCACTTTTATGTGACTTAAAGTCACGTGAATAACACAGTACTCTCCTAACGGTCATTTATCCCTGTCACAGTCCACCCTCGCAGTGCCTAGTCACGTGATCCCTCATGGGCCTGAGCATGTTGATAATATTGCAGTGAATGGCACTAGTAGTGGGGTCATGAAGGTGATGCTTTGATAGATCAATTGATATATAACATTGAAAAGCAATGTCAGTCTCAAACTGACTCTTTAATCTCGTTAAGCGTTGGCCAAGTCATACTCCAGCTCATGGTCAAGACCAAGACCAAGACCAAGTGGGCCCCATGCACCCCATTGACTTTCAATACCCATGCAGGCTCTAGCTCGCCCTTAAAACCTCCTAAACATTTTAATCATCTTTTTAACCCTGTGCCAAGCCGTCACGATCTTGCCTCTCCCACTTCCGCTACTTTTAAAAATGCAAATGTTGAGGATCCAAGCAGTAAGACCATAGAGGATGACACATCTAAGTTACTTGTTTTTGTACCTCACGGACCTAGACAAGAGGACCTTGTTCTCAAGGTTCCCAACAATTTGATTAATGAAGGTAAACAAGAGTGGGAAACCACATTAGTAGGGCACTTCATTGGCAGACACTAACCCTACTCCCTTGTTACCACGACTACGGAAAGATTTTGGGCCAAAGTTGGGCTTATTGACACTATTGCCATAGATTCGGGTTTCTATTTTGTTTACTTTTTCCAGTGTGGATAAAAGGGATGCTATCCTAAAGGGCGGTCCATAGTACATTACAGGCCAACCTATCATTTTGCGGACATGGAAATCGAATATTTTCTTGGACAAGAAGGTGACTCACACCATTCCCATATGGATCAATTTCTATGGAGTGCCCTTGGAATTATGGAATCGTAAAGGCATTAGCTTTATAGCTAGTTTTATTGGGAATCCATTGCATATGGACAAAATGACGGCTAGTCATAGACGAATCTCATTTGCTCGAGTTTATGTTGAGGTTAGTGGTGAGCAAGACCTCATTATTAACTTTGCCCTTGAATTTGATGATGAGAAAGGAGATACTACTTTAGCGGAAATTTCTGTGGATTATCAATGGACCTCTTTGAGATGCTCTTAAGTGTTCCTATTTCGACCATGATTGTTCCAAAACTGTGAATGTGAAGTCAGATCCTAAGCTCCAGAGAACCAATCCAATCCACCGTAGCTACGTTGTTCCTACTAGCAGTTATAATAAAAAGCCTGAGATTGGAGTGTGGAAAGTTGTGGAAAGGAAGGATAAAGGGAAAAAGATTGTCGAGGAGGCTACCCACAATCTAAAGAATGTAGGTGTGTCCATAAATGTGAGCAATATGTTTTCTACTCTTTCTCCGTATGTCTACGGATGAGGTTGCTCAAAGACCTATTTCTAGGGAAGACGATAGCCTTTCTGTTGTTAACAGAGAGTTGGTCTATGATGATGAGGCAGTGGTTGAGAATGTTACTGAAGAGAATCTTGACGTAGATTTTGTTGACATTTCTTTCTTCTGAGTGCCCCTTATCTTCTCGATAGAAGAAAAAGGAAGCTAAGATGAAGTTTAGCGACTGCCACCCTAAGGGCCGCAATAGATGTTGTTAGTCTTTCCTGTGGCCTGATCTTTTTGATTCGGTTGACTTTGGCATTTTAAGCCTTGTATTTGGCTATGTGTTTTTTGTTAGGGGATGGGAGTCAGCGCTGGCGAGTGGTCCCTTTGTGGGTCGCGACCATGGGTGTCTCTCTTTCCTTTTGGAATGTATAGCCTCCCATCCCATGTTAGAGGCTTTCTCTGTGTTTTGGGTTCTTGTTTGTTTATTAAGGGGATATGCCCCTTTATTCTTTTGTTCTACTTGTATATCCAGGGGTATGCCCCTTTGTCTCTTGTAGATGCCGTTTGGCTTTTTCTTTTTTGATTAACCCTTCTTCCAAAAAAAAACTTTGACAGTTAAGTTGAATTAGAAAATTCTAGAGTGCCTCGATTTTATTTGAATGGAGGGACAAATTGAAATGGAAAATTTTAAATGCACCCACATCCTTCATTAGGGAGCACGCTTCTATTCAAAAAAAAAATTTATTGTACATTTGGCTATAGAGAGAAAAGTGGGTGTTTAGTTAGAATCTCTCAATTGAAACAATTGTGAAAATATTGAGATAAATATGTTCAAACTCAAAGCATATATAGACCAAAATGAAATTTTCTTCAAATATTAGGGATGCAAAGTATAATTACCAAAAAAATGACTTAAAAAATGTTAATAATATTTATCCAAATAAAAATGACTTACTTAGGGCCCATTTGGAAAATACGACAGTAATTGCATATATGGCGCCATTGCTTTTGGCGAGCGCATATTTGTTTGCCACTCAAATTTGCTTCAGTCGTGTTATAAATTGTAAGAAATATTGTGGGCCATACGGGCACCCACATATCATTGGACTGGGTCTAATGGGCCTTGGCTCTTGGAGCCCTAGGGTTTGGTGAATATGTGTGTATATATATATATGATATAAACACACATATGAGGATCCCTAAGAGATACAATAATACATTCGACCTCTCTATATCTCTCTCCTCTCTCTCACGGTTTTCTCTCTCTTGGCCATCACCATTGGAGCTATGGGATTTAGCGCGTGACATTGATGGAGACCGTTCCAGTAGCGTCTTCTACGACCTAGGCGAAGCACAAGGGAGTACACGGAAGTGATATAGGTGCAGCAGGTTCGTGGTTCTTGATTAGGCTCGTAACAACGCCGACTCATTCGATCCCGTCAGGCTATATTCCGCTAGGTAAGTGACCTAAACCCGACTCCATGCTTGTGTGCATGATTTTTCTACATTGGTATCAGAGCCTATAGGTTGTTGTTCGCCTATATGTGCCCAAAAATGAATCCACCATTGATGGATTTCAAGCTTTTTTTATAAAAACTTTGAAAATTTGATTTTCAAGTGGGTCTAATACAAAACTCCAATAGGGGTCCGAATTTCTTATATGGTTGTGTTCCTTATGGTCCCTAGAGTCCCCCCATGAAGTCTCATGGGCTGATTATCTCCCATGTAGGAGAAATCACAAACCCAAGATTAGGTTTTGGGTTGAAAACGAAATTTTTTCAAAACTTTTCTCTCTGCTTTCGGAAGATTTAGTCGTTTAATCAATCTGTTTTTTGGCATGATCTTGTAGTACTCCGTGAGAGCTTTCCAGCAATATAAAATTTGTAAGTTTTTGACGAAAAACGAGTGAGATATGAGCTTGCAAAGTTGAAGGGTTGAGCAGCCCCCAAAACCTAGATTGGTTTTGTTTTGAGGAAGATAAACTAGTGGTTACGCTCACTCTCGCTGAGGAGAGTGGGGCCCACTTACCGGCCAACGTTGGTCCGGCGACCATGGGTCCAGAGAGTGGTGTATCTCTAGGCCCCGATCCATAATATATATTTTATATATTTTTATTAGAAAAATATTTAATTTTTTTGTAATTAAAACAGTTTCTGCTATTAAATTAAATAGTTTTTTTTAACTGTTTTAATTGCTTTAAAATTCTGAAAAATATGATAAATTAATAATTTATTTTTCTTATATTATGGACACTGAGTGGCACCAAAGATAATTTTATGATAAATTATTTCATTATTTTTGGTATTTTAGAGCATAAAATATATATTTTATATGTGTTTTTAATTACTTAAAATATCCAAAAATACATATTAATTTTTGAAATTAAAATCTAGTATTTAGTACACTGTAAGGGACTCTAAGATAATTTTTGTGTAAATTATCATATATTTTTAATATTTTAGAGCATGTAATTTATGCTTTTGGGCATTTATTTAATTGCTTAAAATAACCAAAATACACTCTTAATTTTTGTAATTAATATGGGACATAAGGGACACTGTTTGGAGACCATATAAAATTTTGTGGGACCCATAGATAGTTTCTGGTAAATTATCTAAATCATATCAATATTTTAGAACATACAATCATGTGTGTTTTGTACATGTATTAAATTGCTTAAAATATTTTGATTGATTATTAATTCAAGGAAATAACACAATGTGTCTAGACTACTAGTGGTAGCTTGAGGAAAATTTTTTGTGAATTTTCTCGCTCTTTGTAATATATTTTAGAGCATATATTGTGACGAGTACACGATATTAATTGCTTAAAATATAACAAAAGAAGCTATTAATTCTTGAAGAGTGTTTTTGTACACTGATTGGAGAGTTGAGAAAATTTTTTGTGAATTATCTCAATTTTGTTTTGGTATTTTAGAGCATAAAATTTATGCTTATGGGCATTTGTTTAATTGCTTAAAATAGCCAAAATAGGCTGTTAATTTTTAAAAAAATTAATATGGGGTGTTTAGAACACCATATTAGACCATTGAAAATCTTTTGAGAACAGATTCCTTGAAATTTTTGTATTTTTGGGAATTTTTGTTGCTCTTAGTTAATTTTTGTTTAACTAGATCAATTTATTTTGTTAAATTGATTCAAAAATTTTTTTGGGCCTTGATAAATTTTGAAAAATTCTTTTATAATGAAAATAAGTTTTTCAGTTAATTAATTTTCCATGATGTTTTAAATTAATTTGTTAATTTAAAAGCCCTTAATGAATTGGTTTTAAAATATGTTTTAAGACCTAAAATTGTGTTAAAATTAGTGAAAAATCCAGGTTTTTCATTAATTTTACTTAGCTTATGGGAGCTATCTCGGCTACGCAATAATTATTTTATTGCAAACTTTATTGTTTTTTAGAGGCTCTTTGCATAGTTGGTCATATTTAATTATTGATGTTTGTGATTGGATGACCCGAGACCTCTAATCCTCCTCCTTAAATGGAGTGATGGATTAGTCTATTCATTTTTAAATAGACCACATGAGTGCTTGGTGTATGTGATTAATGCATTAATCTAGATAAAATGAATGGACGATTAATTGACGATTTGTGGAGCTTGTGTCCTCACGATGTATGTTTATGGTTGTTCTTGTATATGTTTATGAACAAAGCATCCCTATTTTTTTATGGGCTATAAATGTAATGTGAGGATGAGAGTTTTATTTCTTGTATTGGAAAATCCTACTTGTAAAGGGATGGTTTTCTTTGTTCATATATCATATACTTGAATTACCTTAGCATGAGCTCTAAGTTATCAATTCGGACCCACGTGGGGGTCTATGCGCACTTTTTGTTGTATGGCGCACTTTATATCATTGTGGACGATCTTAGATAGGTAATTGTACCATCTAATTGATGTTTGTTTAGAAAAATCAATTATAAAAGGTTTTTCTTGATTTACAAAATTGAGATTTGATTAATGAGCAATATCAAATTTTTTTGTCTTAAATTGTAAAAAGGGAAAAATTCATTTGTAATTGGATTTGAAACAAACTTTATGAAATGTGCAAATAATAATGTCAATCCCTTGCGCATGTTTTCAAATGTTTTTCAAGCCACACTTCGTTAATCTTTACAAAGACAACAAGTTTAAAAGGGACTAATTTTTGTAATATGGTAGTGCAAAGTAACACACCTATAGGATGAGCAAGAGTTTATGGGCTTTAAACTTATTCTATGGTCCAACCCATTGAACTGAATAATGGGCCTCCGGCCCAACATCATTATAACCTTAATAGCCTATAATACTTGGCTCGAGAAAGATCATAGCACGCGCTTTGTGATAAGCAGCATGCACCATGATCTTGTTGGGAAGTATATGTACTACCCAATAGCCAAAGAATTGTGAGATCAGCTCGAATTTGTTTTTGATGGCACATTCACTACTAGATTAAGCATCTGGCTATGAAGTTCGGGAAAGTAAAGGAAACGTTCCAAGTACACGATGATTGGACATCTGAGGCCGATGACAGGTATGATTCGTGATTTCAAATTGCTCGAAACATCTTTACTGGCGAACTGCAGTTTCAGGCTATGATTAGTTCTTTGCTTGATTCGCAGGTCCATAGAAAACAAATCATGATCCACAAACGAAAATGTTAAATTTTTGGTTTTTGACATTTTCTGACATATTGAGCTGAATATGGAGCGCCAAAAAGGTAAGGCGAATCATATAGCTACACTCTTGACCACAACTTCCATAAGTGGAAGTAAGTGCAAGGTCAGTGGGCCTAAATGCAATGGTATGGGTAAACCCGCCTAGAGGCAGGATGGGGCTAGCAAGTTTGCGCCCAAGGCTAACAAGGTGGAAGAGCGCAATCGAGGGCGTTTTTTAATTCGGTGGTAATAGGATGCATATTTTTGGGTGGTAGTGTTACTAGGACATAGTTATCTAGGGATAGCTACTTAAGACTTGTTTTAAATAATTCTAGTTTCCTCTGTTATTCATTTATTCTGAGACATGGCATGCTAGACTTGAATGCATAGGATGTGATAGGATGACTTGATTAGCTCGAGAAGTCCTTTTTGGGCCCACTCGCTAAGGTTGACCTACCTATGTGTGAGTCTTACTTAGTTGGCAAAGCATACCACAAGCCTTTTAGAGAGGCTATTAGAGCTACTCAAGCGTTAGAGCTAGTTCACTCAGAAATCTGTGGACTTATGATTGTAAAGGCATGTCATGGCGCCTCTTATTTTCTCACTTTTATAGATAATTTTGCACGATATGAGGATCGCGAGTACTTATCTAAGCAGTTCAGGGAATTGTGTGAGAAAAAGGGGAAACGCAGACAACTTCCTATTCCGAAAACTCTGCAACAACATGGTGTTGCAGAAAGAAGGAATAAGACATTCCTAGATATGGATAGGACTATGATGGCGCAAGTCAACCTCCCAATATTGTTTTGGGGGGATGTACTCTTGTTTGCTGCCTACATACTAGAGTGCCTCTTCTCAGTCAGTTCCCTCTATCCCCTTATGAGCTATGGAAAGGTGAAAAGCTTATTTTGGAGCATTTGCGCCCGTGGAGCTCAGGAGGTTATGTTCACTATACCTCGCATAAGTGTGAGAAACTACGCTCGAGAGCTAGAAGACATACCTTTATAAGGTATTCTAATAGCTCGAAAGGCTATGTTACGTATAATGAACAACCGGATATAGGAATGACAGAAATGGTGTCATATGATATTGAGAATGACTTCCCCAGGTTGGTAATACTATGAGATATCTTAACCTCTACGAGTTGGAGGATGTTGAAGACAACATACCATCTTTAAGTGAGGGTGGGGAGATTAAGAATCCACATCTATTAATCGCTCAAATATGGTACTAGTCTCTAGTCGAGTGGGAGTACACAGCTAGACGCTAATGGGAATGTACCAGATAGTGGGAGTGCACTAATAGGCACTCAAGATTCTCAGGTAGTATGCTGTATGGTGATGAGGAAAAAGTTCCCTATAGTTGTTTTGAAATTGAGGAAGACATTTTCATATGTGTGCAAATGTATGCACAAGTGGATGAGGATGAGCCTGCTTCTTTTGTTGAAGAGTTTTTCTTCGTCTGCTGAAACTGAATGGATAGTTGCTATGTCAGATGAGATGAGCTCTATAGACGCGAATAAGGTCTGGGAGTTAGTTGACATTTTGCCTGTGCGTAAGATTATTGGAGACAAGTGTGTTTTCAAAATCTAACACAAGGCAGATAGTTTAATTAACAAGTATTAGGCGCGCCTTGTGGTGATAGTTTGTACCCAAAGAAGGTATAAACCATGGAAACATATTCTCCCAAAGGTTGAGATTTGACTCCATTCGCCGTATCCTAGCAATTATCGCATATTTAGTTTTGGAACCTTTTTAGTTGGATGTTTAATCTGTTCTTTTCTCAATGGGGAGCAAGACGACGAGATAAATATGGATCAGCCCCTTGGTTTTGTGACCAAAGGGAATGAGCACAAAAGTATGTCGTCTCAAACGTTCCATTTATTATCTCAAGCTAGTGATTGTCTAGGCAGTGGTACAATGTGTGTACATTAAATGGTCCAAGAAAAGTATTCTAATTCTTTATATGTTGAAGACATCCTGAAAGCTGAGAATGAGATGAGTTCCATTGTCGCCACTTGAGAGTGGTTATCCTCTCAGTTTGAGATTGAGGATATGGGTGATGCCAACTATGTATTGGGAGTTTAGATTGTGAGAGATCGTTCTTAGAAGCTTCTCTCGAGGGTTCTTGAATGTTTTTTCACATGAAAAGCTATAAATCCATTGACATCCTAATTTTAAAAAGGGACTCACCTTGACCTTAGATCAGTGTCTTAAGAATAATGAGAAGAGGAAACAAATGTCCAGTTTGCCATATCCATCCACAATATGGGATCTAAAGTATGCTAATGTATGCACTCGGTCAGATGTCTGCTATGCGGTTGGTTTAATTAGTCGTTGTTGTAGCAACCCTGGTCCTATCACTAGAAAGTAGTGAAGAGTATCTTGCGATATGTTCGCGGGACTGTGGACCTTGCCTTATGTTGTCTGCAATGGATGCATAATTTGTGGTGTGCTTACGAGCTGTTCGAGAAGCTGTTTTGGTTGAAGAGTTTTTGCAGTGGCTAGGCTCTTCACCTCATAGTGATGAGGTTGTGCTCATCTACGGTGATAGCACATAAGCCTGAGCATATGCAAAAGATCTCAAAGCCATTCTAGCACGTGGACATTCTTATTTGTCACATTTGAGATGTAGTTTGCGCAAAAGGAAGTTGTCTTGAGGCATATCTCCACTTGGGAATTTGATGTGCTTAGACATTTTATTGTGTTATTGACATTGTTATTCAAGTTTTTTTTATTATCAGTTAATAAAAAACTAGTTGGTTTTCATACATATATATTTGTTATATGCATGAAATGAATGTACATTTCTAATATGTTACCGGGCTTGAATCGACCTACTCACACGGGTGATTCACCTTGGCGCCGAGATAGCGAACTAGGACATGTGTGTCTGTGGCGCTTGGATGGCGAGCAAGATGAGACATTTGTGTTCATGGCACTTAGATAGCTAGCTAGGATATGTGAGCCCATAGCGCTTAGAAAGCGAGCTTAAACACATATATCTACGCAGTGTAAGAACAACGAGCTAGATATAAACCCTTATTATTTCTATATGTCACCTTAGATGGAGCTAAGATGAGACCTTTATATTTGGTCGAACATAGAGAGATCACACGACTCTATGTAGCCTGTTTATAGCCAAATGTGAGTTTTCAGACGGGTGCCAGGAGGGGCGACTGTGCTGGAAAACTCAGGTTAGACATTTTGTGTAACGTCTAGACTAAGATTTATATGGCGTTACTTGTTTTTTCTAACATAGAGTGACATGCCCATTTTTATGGAAGAACGCCATAGCATACATTTCATATTGTATGTGCTTTTGCGATCGAATGTGGAGCAGTGAATGGATTCCTCTTCATTGTTGTGTGAGCCACGTAGCATATCCAAGACATTGGTTATCCTACAAACTGGTTGCCTTCACGACTTGAGACTATGTCATGAAGAGGACGCTTGATGACAGCTACTTTAGCATGCTATCCTAGGACGAAGAGATAATTCCGTTCTATGGGGTGTGTCTGGGCAAGCGGTCAAGTTAGTCGGATTAACATGTGGGCTCAGGGAAGACCATTCAATAGCACACCATGTTTTTGTGACTCATTAGCAGGCCTGCGACAATCGTATTTTGTTACTGATATGTCATAAGTACATTACATTGAGGTGGATCAGCAATTCTTTTCATCGAGGGATTAAGAATGTTGTGTCTGGTGTGGTTGAATCGTCTAAGGCATACACGAGAAGCTTCCGATTGATGTGTCTTGCTGGTTATGGTGATGATTTGGCATTACACTCCTGTCGCTGTACTTTCTTTTTGTAAGGTCACGTTCTATTTCCCTGTATGAAGAGATGAGAAGTTCTGTTTCGAGAGATTGTTTTAGTAACAAGCCCTAAGTGAGTGAGTGGGATATGTAAGAAATATTGTAGGCCATACGGGAACCCACATATCATTGGATCGGGTCCAATGGGCCTTGGCTCTTGGAGCCCTAGGGTTTGGTGAATATGTGTGTATATATATATGATATAAACACACATATGAGGATCCCTAAGAGATACAATAATACATTCGGCCTCTCTATATCTCTCCCCTCTCTCTTGGCCATCACCATTAGAGCTATGGGATTTAGCGCGTGACATTGATGGAGACCATTCCAGTAGCGTCTTCTTCGACCTAGGCGAAGTACAAAGGAGTACACAGATGTGATATAGGTACAGTAGGTTCATGGTTCTTGATTGGGCTCGTAACAACGCCGACTCATTCGATCTTGTAGGGCTATATTCCACTAGGTAAGTGACCTAAACCCGACTCCATGCTTGTGTGCATGATTTTTCTACTTAAATATAGTTTCCCAAGTGGTTAAAGGAACTATTGTTTGCACCTAAAAAATACATTTTTTAAAGTCAAAATTGGTGGAGGCCGATTGAGATATTTTGTCGAACTTAGAGACCGATAGCAAAAATTATGGGCCAAGTGATTGGTTCAAAGTAGGTTAGGCCGAATGTATTTTTAAACCATCTAGTTGAAATTCGGATTGATCACCAGTTATTCGGACTGTCTCATGAGTCCGATTCAATGAATGCTGCTTGTGACCGAAGACGGTGGGCCACACTACTACTTTGTCTTTGGGCTAATATTCAGCATCAGTTCAATTCCTTGGCCAAAGCCATCATGAAGCCCGATTGGAAAATTGCAGAGCCTATGCAAGTCTCAAAAGTGATGGTGGGCCACCCTTAATGATGACCATCATGTTTGACCATTTTGTCAATATGGTTCTTAGTTAATTGAAAGCATTGCTGCCTCTCTATCAGGCTCTGTCTTCAGTAGACTGGCTGAGCATAAAGTTTGGCTATCAACTCTTAATACATGGACAATTAAATGTGTTTATTCCTCAAGTGGTGGGCCCATGTGTTGTCCCAAGGTAATGATGATTTGATGGCTATTAAATAGTGAGGGGGCCACGTTCATAATGGTCTAAGACTCAGTTGAAGCATTTAATAATTTTGGCCACTGTATTTGACCATTTGGTAATTATGGAGATAGATGCAAATCGGGTTGCCTCATGAGTCCGATTGAATGGGTTGTACGCTGATGGTGAGAATTATTTGATTCAGATTTGGAAAGTACCAAGGGGCCCACCAGTGACTTCAACTTTCAAGCCAAAATGACCTTCATCAGTTTGGTCGGCCACTACACATTTGTTCCAATTTGGAGACTTTCATTCATACACGTGTCGTTTTGTCAAATTTTGGCTTTAGTTGGCAAAGTGCCAAAAGGTGTTATAATCATGTCAAGGTGGGCCACCCCATGTTGTCACCTTATTTAGATCAATCCCAAACCACGTTTGACTTAGCCGGCCACCTCATGCACGTGTAATCAGGCTACAGCCAATATGATCACGTGTGTAACAAGATGAGTCATCTCATTATGCCCGATGGAAGATATCATTCCCAACAAACTCTCAGTGATATATAATATTTCTATATTGTGATAAGGTTGATTGGGAAAATAATATTATCCCTTATGGTAATTTACAAAGATATCAACCATTGTGGAAAGATAATATTAATATTATCACTTATGGAAATCATATTATATTGGGAGATAATATCATCTTTTGGGAAGTATATCTTTTGCTTGCAAGCCAAGTCATCCGAATCAAGGCAGTACATGGGCTAGATTCAAACAGCATAGATATATATGTATATGCATATATATATATATATTTGAAGATATGGAAGACTTTTATCAGATTATGGAGATAAATCTGGTATTTTTTACCAGATTATTATTCATATCAGATTTCCTACCTTATCTAGAAGACCTCCATGGCCGCTATAAAACAGCAGGCAGGCCAAAGCTGCAATTGACCCCGCGTCACTTCGACAAACCGCATCCAAAAAAGCATTCTAAAGCATCCTTTAGCATTCTTAGGATTAGTTTTATTTTCTTAGCTTTCAATTACTTCTTGTAATTTTCTTCTCTACAATTAAATAAAATCTATCTTTTATTTAATTTCTTTATGGCTTTTCATCACTTGCTAGACTTGTATGCTTCAATACTGTCTAGGGAATACAGGCCAAGGGTACTTTCCTACTTGGCCATCACAATCACCTGTTAGAAGTCAGATTTTCATAAAGCCTTGTGTATCACTCACACAAGCGTTTAGGAAAATTTGTGTTTTAAGTTTGGGTCTACCTCACAAGGCTCTGGCATGCCCGAACAACAAATATAGCAAACATACACTTAGAGAGTTAACCGCCTGATTGACTCTCTAACATAGTTCACGACCTTAATTGCTGGTCCAGTCACATATGTCGTCTCGAAGAATAGATGGGAAACTATCTTAAGAGTGTGTTTGGGAACTCCTAAAATAGGATCAGGTTCAGCCCAGTTCCTATTCTTTATAGTTTTTTTTTTTTTAAATCAACATCACATTGATTTGACAAATAAATGGGAGGGGGGGGGGGGGGGGGGGGGGGGTTGAGATCTAGCACTTGCTTGTGCGCAATAAAAAGCCATTCACCAAACACTTTAATATATAAGACCAATTACCCTATGAACTACAAAAACGAGTTCTCATCCTTTCCAAACAATCTCTAAACTTTATGGAACAGAAAACTAAATGAGAGTAAACCTAGCAATATGAAATTAATGTGCATTAAACAAAATATTCGAACATTTATCCAGCAATATTTGGAGAGAATTTTACTTTCTTTTTTTGATACTTATCTGGATTATGGCAGATACAAACACACACCACACACACACACCCCCATCCCAACCTAATTCATCTTCAAAGCCCTATAATGGCCCACAACAAAGTCCAACAAAGATCGCTAATTTCGTCTGACGAACAAGAGGGGTAAGCAAATGAATCCCTCTAAGGGGATTCGAACCCTCAATCTCCCCACTGGAGAGAGAAAAGTCATACCAATTGGGCACTGGGGAGAAAATTTTACTTTCAAAATCTATAAAAAAAAAAAAATTTATGAACCTAGATTAAAAACTAGCATTATCCTAATGAGAGTTATTCCAAATAGAGCTGGTGGAAAGATTGATTCTAATGGAAATTGGTTAGGCTGAACAACACTAAACAACAAAAGGTGGAGAATAACTTTGAAGAGTTTTTAACAAAGAGAGAGAGAGAGAGAGAGAGAGAGAGAGAGAGAGAGAGAATGGAGGAAGGAGGAAAGTTAGATGGTGGAGGGGAAGGCAGTGATGGAGGAGGAGAAGTGAACATGGCAGCTTGGCTTCTTGCTATGAAAACCCATAAAATTCAACCTTTCACTCTGCCTCCTCTTGGTAAATTGTTTTCTTCTCTGCTTACTTTCTTTTTAATCTTATTAATTGCACATTAATTATTGACTTTTTATGGGTTATCTGGGTTATATACCTCTTCTCTTATTCTAGATTAATGGATAAATGTTCATCAATTTCATACAAGTTCTTATGGTACAAACTCAAGATGGATCAGAACTTACTTATCATTAGTTTCACTTGATTCATTTGATGCATCAATTGTTACTCAGTTTGATTAAATGAAGTTTTATCCATAATCTAAACAAATTAGTTTGATTTTCCTACATGATGATCCTAGGTCATGATCCTTTTTTTCAATTTTTCATTAGTGTTATTACTCGTATATGTTAAGAATTTTAGTGTGGACCATTCAACAATGAAGTGGCTATGAAAAGGAGCCAAAAATATTAAAAACAATGTCCACCTTCATATGTTAATTTATTTTTTTGGTTTAGTAATTTTGGTATGTTACTTTCAATAAAATCATGCATAAGGAAAGAAAAAAGAGCAAACCTAGTGTACGAGGCTATGTAGCATGGATGCAGATACACTCATGGCAACACGAAAAATCTTAAATAGCTCAGAGAATAAAATTTGTATTTTTCTTGATCAATTAGGCAATATACTATGTCATGTCCACTCTCATGCATTTCCTAAATTTGGAAATAAATCCATTCATTATCTCCTATTTTTTTCTGTTATATTCTTGTACTTCAAAAAGCTGAAAAAATTTTCAAAGGAGCAACGTGTTGACACGACATAAATTTTTTTTAAGACATGTTTTCTTGCTTATCTGACCCATGTTGCCAAGTGTCTTACGCGTGTTGGTGTCTGACACACACCTAAAATTGAAGTTTCGTGCTACATAGGTACAAAGCTCCTACCCTTGCAAGGTCTAGGGAGGATAAAATATATGCAATCTTATCCACAACAAAGAGGTTATTTTCGAATTTAACCCTTGACATCTATCTAGTTAACAACGGAGCCTATATAGTGGATCACTTCACAAATATAGATATGGATCAAGTTTTTAAAAACTAAAATGGGAATATTACCTAACAATCAATAACTATACTTCTCATCAACATATATAAAAAATCTCAATGTGGTCCTTTTGCAAAATTCTTCCTTAGGACCCCATGATGTTAAAGTAAGGATTAAGTCTGTTGGCATTTCTGGAAGTGATGTTCACCACTTCAAGGTGAACTTGATCTTCAAATATCTAACTTCAATCATTCCTCATTCCTTCTAGTTTCAAATTGATTCATTTGATATATAGCTAAACTAATCTATGATGTCTCCAGAATATAAGATGTGCAAATTTTATTGTTAAAATAATAGAAGAATTTGGCAGTGAAGTGACGTCTCTGCAAGCGGGTGACCGTGTAGCGTTAGAGCCTGGAATTAGTTGCCGGCAATGCGATCTCTGCAAAGATAGCCGATACAATCTGTGTCCTAAAATGAAAATTTTTGGCTCTCCTCCAAATAATGGTTCACTTGCCAATCAAGTAAATTTACCATCACACTCTTTTTCATGAAAATAAACATAACAACTGTGGTAGTAGTTAGGAGCTATTTGGGAACTACAAGAACCGGTTATGTTTTTATGAAAAGAACCGGTTTTACGTACATAATCGTTTGGTAGGTGTTTTTTTTATTACACACAAATCCTTGCCAGATCTAAAAAGATCACAAAAGTAGGTTCCCTATTAAACCAAGATGATGTTAAGGCTTGTTTGGAAATAGGTAGAACAAAATCAGGTTCAATCTCTACCTCACTTTCTATCTGGTTTTCTTGAAGATTAACATCATCTTGGTTTGACAAAGAGCTTGTTTTAGTGGTATTTTGGGATCTGACACCGACTTCTATGTAAAATAGCATCTACTAGACAATTAAATACAACATAACTGGTTGTTGCAGGTACCATATAAACCCTTAGTGTTTATGAAAACTAGATAGAAAATAAAAACTAGACTGAAATCAATCTTGTTTTATGCATTTGAAAACAAGCCGTTAGAGTTAATTTATTTTCTTGTTGAACTAGGTAGTGCATCTAGCAAACCTGTGTTTCAAACTACCAGAAAATGTGAGCTTGGAAGAAGGGGCTATGTGTGAACCCCTTAGTGTTGGAGTCCACGCTTGTCGTCGTGCTAATATAAGTCTAGACACAAAAGTGCTAATCATCAGTGCAAGACCGATAGGACTTATCACGATGCTTGTGGCTCATGCTTTTGGAGCCCCCAAGATAGTCATTGCTGACGTAGATGATCTCCGTTTATCATTTGCAAAAGAGCTTGGTGTAGATGAGATCATTCAAGTTTCAGCAGATTTTAAGGTACTGTAACCTGATCTTTTCGAGAAAATATTCATTACAATGGTGATATCGATGAATTTGGATTATTTGGACACCTGTCTATTCTAACATAACAGAAAACATGTTTACAGCTAAGCAACATATCCATATATATTAGCCTTGTGATACAAATGACATGGTATCACTGTTGTATTGAATATTTTTCCCGTTCTTTTCCTGCTTGGCATTTAGTATAATACGCAAGTGAATCTATTTACAGATGTAGGCACCCCATTTTGGCAGCTATCAGATTTAGGAGACCCATAGCTTGGGGGTTCACGATGATCGACAATGACTCAAAAAAGAACTCCTGGAAGTTAGTTTCATCTCTCAAAATGCTCAGAATGACCAAAATGACCCTGAAAGCCAAAACTCTCCCAGATTTGGACTGAAAGTTCTAGAAACATACTACGTCATAAAATAAGTAATAAAAATGAGTTTTGAAGCAAAATCAGATGAAATCGTCAGCTCCCAAAAACCTCCGGAAGTCCCGGAAGTTCTCGGAAAGTCCCCGTTGACCGGTTTGACCAAGGATTGACCAGGTTTGATCAGGTTTGACCAAGGTTTGACCAAAATCGTCCAAATTCACCGAAAAGCTCCGAGATCATTCTAGATCTTGTGGAAAGTACTAAAACAAGTTTTAAAAGAAAATCGGACAAAAACGTCAGCTCTTGCCCAGAGGTTCCCAGTACTTCCTGAGGTCCCTGGTTTGACCAGTTTGACCAAAAGTTGACTTTAAAACCGGAGCACCGTATCATTTGTCATGGATAGTAGAGGTCAATAGCTTTCCAACGATATATCACACATCATTCCTGGATTTAAAACGAATTTATTATGAATTTTTGAAGGTGAAAAAGGCGATCAAATTGGATTTTATTGCGAATACCGCAAATATTTTCAAAGTGACCTATCTCCGAACTATTATTTATGTAAAGTAGACTCAATAACCTTTCCAACGGTATATTACAACCTCATTTTGGAGTTCATATGCATTTTCTGTGAATTTCGGACGAAATATGGCATTTTCGCGAATACCGAAATTTCTGGGGGCCTAAACATAAATTTTTGGGCATCTGAGGAGCAGTGCTGCGGCGGCACTGGACCACTATAGCGGTGGCACATGACCAGTGCCACGGCGGCACTCAACCCCCGCAGAGTCCTTTTTTGTAATTTATTTTGGGGGTCCAAATTGAATAATTGAAGACCAAAACGATGTAGTTTTATGTTTACAGATGTTTGGGACCAATGGGAACACTTTCTAAATTCCAAAATCACCCCAAATTGGCCTATATAAACCCCCCTTTGCTCTTCATTTTAGGGGGGCCAAGTGCAAAGTTCATAGAAGTTATAGAGAGAAAGAGAGATAGAGATAGGTTTAGAAGAAGGAAAGGGAGCTTCTCCCACTGATTTTCTATAAAAAAAAAGTGAGTTTCAATATTGTTTACTTCCATTACCCCTATTATATTTCACATTCAAGTCTTTCCCAACCATCATTTTGAGCAATCTTGAGTTAGAAAGCTACTTCCAAGTCCAAATGTCAATATCTATGAGTGAAACACCAAGCTACAAGTCCAAAATCACATTGATTATCATCGATTGATTGCTATTACTTGCTTGTTTACATTAATGTTCATCTCTTCTTACCTCATTTCTTTTTTTTTTCTTTGATTACTTACATGCTTATCATCATCTAGATGACATGTTGTTTGAGGAGAGTGAATCCTTATGGATAGCAGCTCTTGACCTCAAAGACATGTTTAATGGATGATGATTCTAACTTCAATACATTCATATGTATTCTTGAAGTCATATTCTCAAACAAAACTATGTTTGTGCAAGTAATATTGGGAGTTCTTGATATGAGTTTGATGATGATGTTCTAAGTGGTTTGAATCCCCTTTTTGTGCTAGAAATGTGCTTTCAAAACCCCTATTTCAAAACCCCTCCAAACCCCTAATGTTTGGATTCCAAAGAAATACACATTGTTTTCTCAAAATCTTTAAAACTGTGAATGATCTGAGTTCAAAGATTTCTCTAGAACTCAATACTCAATGTATGGATGCAAGACCACTTGGAAAGTCTTCCTAACTCATTAGAGAACACCCATGATTTTTATTTTGATCTAAAAACACTTGGAAGGGTTCCATTTTGACCCAAACATTTCTTCCAGACATGCTGTTTTTGCTGTCACAGCAGCTTGGTTGACTTTCAACTTGTTTTTCAGAAAACGTTTCCAAAAGGGGTGGTCCCAACTCATTTTTCCCTTGAACTTCAGCGTCCTAGGGAACTTTCTGTATAATATGGGCCTCTATATGTGTTTTTTTTTTCATTTTCTAAGATTTTTCAATATTTCAGTTGACAGTACGGACTCTGTTTCTGAGTAACCTCTATTGTTTACATGATTTCTCTCAATCTGTAGTAGTTATTGAAGATTGGCTTTTTGATATGTGTTCTAGATACAATAAGGATGATCTACACAAAAAAATCATGCATTAAAAACATTTCTAACCTCACTTTCCCGTTTCCACAAGATCAAGTCACTGTTCTGTCCACTATTCACAGCAAGTGTACTTTTACTTTCATTCATTGATTTGATACTTTCATGCACTCCAAATTAGTTCATATCTTGGGAAATAGTCCATACTACATTTGTACATATCCTATGATGATTTTCTTCATACATTCATGCATACTCTAGACTCCTAAGCCACTTTAGAAAGTCCATGTACACAAACAAACTACAACCTTTGCTCATTTTAGGATCATACATTGCATCCATGCAATATTTGGGGTTTATGTGACTCCTAATCTAAGAAGATTATAAGGAATGAACTTGATCATACGTTCATGCTTCCCCTCGATCTAATCTTCCTTTCTCATCCGTCCTGGGGATTGAGAGGTCTTCTTTTATCAAAGATTAACATGCATCATCCTAGCTTGCTAAGCATATTTCTTTGATTATTTGTTTCAAGAACAATTCATGTCCCCTTAGATTAGGAAGACTTTATTACTTGATACGTGATTAGACGATTTTTCCTAAGTTTGTTCGTGTGATCTTACACTTTGCATTGTGTGATACTTGGCTTAGATCTTAGGAATGATATCTTATCTTTTGATCTTCCATTTCAAGATTCTTATGTGATGTAATATACTATCATAGTATTAATTGTCGAACCAAACATAGTATAAGATGATTATTTGGATACTAATTGAGGCCCGTCGAGAGACGGGGCGAGTTGAGGGTGTTTAGTCGTGACAAATGCTCCTTCCTATCTCGTACCAAAACTCGAGCCAAGTTCTTTGGTTATGAAAGACCGGTGCCCTTTTATCCATTTGGGTGGGTCAAATTGGGTTTCTTGGTTCCCTAAAGACTAAGTGGCGACTCTGTATCTATTTTCAACAGACTTTTTTCTTTCCTTTCAAAACAATTTCAAATCAAAACAAAGAGATGGAATTCTGCGTGTCCACAATCTGGCGACTCTGCTGGGGAGATTTTATTTTCAAAACAAAATAATACAGAGGTTTGACTCATAAGAATCATCCTTAAAATCATCTTTTTACTGTTTCTGGTTCACCGCATTGCACTCTTCCATTTCCCCTCTCCGACTGTATCTGAAATGCGGCGCTGACATTGATCAGGTCTTGTTGTGCCAAGGCACAAGTCATCGTTGATACTGTACCTTCCAAGGTATATCAAAAAGAGTAAAAACCTCCATACTGTCTCTCTGACGGTATATTGGAACTCTCGACAACGGACCCTCTTTGACAAAACTCAGCCTTTGCATATAGATTCCTGTAGAACCTTTCATAGGATTGTTCATTTATCTTTTTAGATAGGACAATGTGATATAACTACTGTATGCCCTGGTGGGATTACCTGCGTGGTGTAGACGCTTATGTGGCATAGAACATAACCTCTTTCTTATGATTCCTAAGGCAATCACTCACATGTTATTACATTGACTTGACCTGCCTAGGCACCATGACAAGGATGTCTACTCCATGCTCACAAAGATATACACCGCAACCCTTGTTTGTTGGTCCTGAGACATAGGGGAATGAAAACTTGCTAGACAGTATGATGATCATCATCACATGCTCCTGTCAGATATACTAGTTTTCCCAGAAACTAAAATTTCCTAATTTCTCCCAGGAACTCACCCAAATATACCTGTTTTCCCATAAACTCTCTCCAAATTTCCTACAAGTGCCTAGATATACTTGTTTCTCCCAGAAACTTGGTCCGAATTACCCACATATTCCTACTTCTCCCAGAAATCCTATTCGAACTCCCCAGGTATCTTTGTTTCACCCAAAATCCCAGAAAATCCATGTTTATCCTAAACCTCTACCCAAGCTTCCCATAAATCCCCATTTCCCAGAAATACCCAAAATACTTGTTTCTCCCAGAATCTCCATCCAAATTTCCCAGCAATACCTAAAGTACTTGTTTCTCCCAGAAACTCTGCCCAAATCACCCAGAAATGCCCAGATATACTTGTTTTTCCTAGAAACTCTATCTATATTTCTCAGAAATACCCAAAATATCAGTTTCTCCCAGAAGCTCAGTCCAAATCAACCAGAAACCCCTATTTCTCATAGAAACTCAAATAACTTATGGAAATTCCTCCGAATCTTCCAAATCCCTGTTTCTCCTAGAAATTCTATCCAAAATTCTTGAAATATCCCAGAAATCCCTGTTATCCCTTGGTGATCATACTAGAAAGTAAGGTTAGCACACTCTGTATGGTTAGGACCTTATTTGCTTAACTGCTATATGTTAGAAGTAGGGGCATCATATCGATTAGGGCCTGCATCCGCATGCTTGTCTCATGTGCATACACAATTCATGCCAGTTCGTTTGCACGCACGTCTTGTCAGTCTCACATGTGTCAGTCTCTACACATCAAATACATACGTATCATCGTCCTCACCCATCTCAATCATTGTACAGAAGTCGTATACTTACTGCAACAGTCCTCGGTTTGCATCGTTATCCTTCAAAACTTTAATCATCTCTTCCCGATAGGAGTCCATAAGGAGTGTTTCGCGCCTCTGCTAATTTGGACTTTCACTTCTATTTGCAAAAAATTGTAGCCCCCGGTAAGGACACTGTTGTACCTCCCCGAATTCATTATCGTGATCACAGGCTAGCCCAGACCATCATCGATCCACCAATGGCCTAAAAAGCTCCGGAAGAGAAAGTGAACAAGCTACAAACCACTGTTGAGCAGTTAAGTTTAAGGGTTAGTCGATTTGAAAAGATAGCACAGAGTATTGGCAAAGAGCTGTTTGAAATGGGAACCAGAATAGAGGACGCCATCAGAGAAGAAAAGTTCAAGAAGGATGAACTCTAACACCAGTCCAAGTGGCCTAAATACTCCCTAAACTCCCCGGATGTCAATGCCATGTGCAGCCAACCCATGGCCTATTCTCCCCAACCATACCAGTTCATAAACCAAACCAGCTCACCTAACCACCCTTACTAAAATAGGGTACCTCGTGAATTTTCTAAGCTAGATATCTCCCCCTCCGTAGCCTTAGGGCGCCTGCTAAAAAAGGGACACCTCCAACTCCTTCAGCCTCATGACGATCCCCCACCACCTAACTGTGACCTGTCCAAACGATGTGCCTACCACCAAGGCCCAGGCCATGACACCGACCGGTGCATACGTCTCCGCCATGATATCCAAGACCTCATTAACCAAAGAATCATCGAGCCACCCCCCATTCAACCCCATGTCACCTAAGCCCCTGGCTGGTCCTTTTAAATGATCTCTTTCGCTGAGGCCAATGCTTGTTGAAGCTACGCAGTGAGTTGATAGTGTTTGAAACTTCTACTGAAAATAATGATAAGAACAAGCAAGTCACTATGACACTCCATTTGAGACCAGGTCGAGTCTGTCCTATGTTTTGAATCTATTTCAAGTTTAGTCTTGTGGTCAAGTCTGTCTGTCATCAAGTTGTTGTGAGTCTGTATCAAGTAGTGTAATCCTTCTCTTTTGATGGAATGAAATCTCATTTTGCCTAATCTGATGTGTCTAGCCATAAATGCATGAATCATTAAACTGAAGTGTCACTTTTCAAATTACCATGGATATTACTTTGCTAATATTTTTTTTCTGCAACAAAACAAAAAAAAAAGAATCCTGAAAGGTCAAAGTCTATTTCACGCTGACACCGAAGAAGAGCTGAGAATTGCATAGTCTTACTTTAAGAATTTAAAGATGCTCTTGCCTCAATCTTGAAAAGACATGCTTGAAACTAACTTGGGGCTTGCCCAACACTCTTTTTCCACTATTTCAAAGCCCTGAGCCCAATCCAATAGGGAGCCATACAATATGTCTGTTGAAAGCAGTGCAGACTTAGTCCTTGATGGTAGCCAAACACTTTCAATGAGTTTCTTCTCCCCTTTCAAAAAAACAAAACAAAACAAAACAAAACAAAAAAAGAGAGAAAAAAAAAAGCTCGCTAGGTTGAAAACCCGAAAGGGCACTTAGGCAAAAGTTAGAGCTGAAAAAGGTGTTGATTTCCAAGATCTGACCTTAGCCAGTCAAAATGATGGAGAAAATGAAAGGAAGAAAATTTTGGTGATATAGAGAATTGTACACTTCAAGGTACATCATGAGAACATTTCTGGACCACATTTCAAAAGGCTCAGAACGACCACAAATAAATTCTGAGAACTGACATGCACATTCTGGAATTCTGAAATTGTGATCAAAAGATCTCACAAGAATCAACTACATGAAAAGTAAAATTGACTGGCTAGGCGAAAGTGAAAAGGATCAATCCTCAAAATAAAAAGAAAATAAAATAAAAGAAAAGAAAAGAAAAGAAAAGAAAGGGAGACTGAAACTAAATCTTTATATTTAAGGCTACCACAAGTGAGCTAAGTTTGAACTTCTTTGATGATTGGTTTGAAAAATCCTCAACCAATTTCTTTCAAGACCTTGCCTTGAACTACGCTCGACCTGATTCCTACTCGGGGATACGTAGGCAACCGCATCGGTTTGGTCGACACTACCATAATCAACCCCTCTTCTTTCAAGCCTCGCCTTGAACTACGCTCGACCTGATTCCTACTCGGGGATACGTAGGCAACCGCATCTGTTCGGTCGACACTACCATAATCAACCCCTCTTCTTTCAAGCCTCACCTTGAACTATGCTCGACCTGATTCCTACTCGGGGATACGTAGGCAACCGCATCGGTTCGGTCAACACTACCATAATCAACCCCTCTTCTTTCAAGCCTCGCCTTGAACTACGCTCGACCTGATTCCTACTCGGGGATACGTAGGCAACCGCATCAGTTCGGTCGGCACCATCATAATAAACCCCCCTTCTTTCAAGACTTTGGCCCGAACTACGTTAGACCTGATCCCCGCTTGGGGGTACGTAGGCTCAAAAAGAAAAGAAGGATGGCTTTCAAGACTTTGGCCCGAACTACGTTAGACCTGATCCCCGCTCGGGGGTACGTAGGCTCAAAAAAAAAAGAAGGATGGCTCGCTAGGTCAAAAATCTAAAAGGACGCCTAGGCAAAAATTAGAGCTAAATCCAGAGTGAGCAATAACAAAAGAGAGAAAATAGCTCGGTAGGTCACTTCACCAGTGCCTAAGCAAAAGTTTTGAGCAAATGAGAGATTAAAGTCACGGTTCTTGCCTCAAGCCAGAAATCACCTTCCACACTAAGGGCAAACTTCGGCTACCCGCCTCGTTTATCTGAATTTTACTATCTACCCTTCATACAAGGGGCAAACCTACCTTGTTTGCCCAGAACCTCCAATAAACCATTATCCAAACTAGGGGAAAACTTCGGTCACCCACCTCGTTTGCCTATGAATTCCACTTCGTATACCTCAAACTAGGGCCGAACTCTGTTTGCCTAACACGATCCCTTCACACCAAGGGCGAGTTTTCAAGTCACCAAGTTATTTTGAAAATTTTGAAATAGAGCATCTTTTATTCTAAAAGCTAAGGCACTAATTCAAAGCACTTCCTAGGAGAAGTAGGGAATTGATTAGATCAATAGGGAGGAATTTTCAAAAACCAGATTCATCAGCAAAGTGCTATCATATTAAGATGAGGAGTGCACAAATAAGAAAAGCGGTACATCGTTTATGACAAAGACACATTAAATTATGGCAATTTGGGCGCTTCGTGTTGTTGCTTTTGACAAGTCATCCTTCTTTGGTCGAGTCAGTAATAAAAGTGCCTCAAAGTTCAAGGTTTCATACAAACCTTTCCATCATCATTCCTATCACTTCCATTCGTCCAAAATGGTCTCAAATGTGTGGGTTTAAAGTGATTCCACATTATAAAACCTATAGATACAAGCAAAAGTTTCGAACACCGTTACTTCACTTGTCAAGGCTGCAACATGATAAGAGTCCTAAGAATCTCGAGCATTGGTGACACCCCAATCATAGTTACTTGATATAAATTAGTCCGTAAGATCCACTGGTTATCTTCCTCCAGTTCCTCACCAACCAAATCAAAATCATGTCACAAATTTCCTTCATCCCCAACGGATTTGCTCTATTCCCAGTGCAACCATCCCCTCCCTAGCAGAATCTTCTCATCCTCAGCAAAGTCATCTCCATAAAAGTCCCTAAGCAAATGTGGTATATCCCAGTCAAAACCACATCTGCTCCTTAGAAGAAACCATTTTCATCTCAAAAAGGGTTGTCACCTTCCCCACATAATTAGTTCACTCCTAACAGCCTTGTCCACAGAAGAGATATTTTTCTTCCAACAAGTTCAATTCATCTTCAGTATAATCACTTACTCCACTGGCTCTCAAAAGAGTCATTTCATCCCTAGCAAATTCAGTTTTATCCCCAACAGGCTTTTCGATTCGTACATCACCAGTTCAGTCCATGACGGTCACAGTAGTTCACTGTCAACTCGTCAACTCGATTAGTACATCATCAGTTCAATCCATGACAGTCACAGTAGTTCACTGTCGACTCATCATCGTCAATTCAATCCATGACAGTCACAGTAGTTCACTGTCGACTTGTCATCTCAATTAGTACATCATCAGTTCAATCCATAATAGTCACAGTAGTTCACTGTCGACTCATCATCTCGATTAGTAAATCATCAATTCAATCCTGACAGTCACAGTAGTTCACTTTTGACTCGTCTTCTCGATTAGTACATCATCAATTCAATCCTGACAGTTATAGTAGTTCACTGTCGACTCGTCATCTCGATTCATACATCATCAGTTCAATCCATAATAGTCACAGTAGTTCACTGTCGACTTGTCATCTCGATTCGTACATCGTTAGTTCAATCCATGACAGTCACAGTAGTTCACTGTCGACTTGTCATCTTGATTCGTACATCGTCAGTTCAATCCATGACAGTCACAGTAGTTCACTGTTGACTCATCATCTCGATTAGTACATCATCAGTTCAATCCTGACAGTCACAGTAGTTCACTGTCAACTCATCATCTCAATTTGTACATCGTCAGTCCAATCCATGATAGTCACAGTAGTTCACTGTTGACTCGTTACCTTAATTAGTGCATTGTCAGTTCTTCTAATCACAGTTAGTCCAACCGTTAGTCCAACCCATGACAGTCACAGTAGTTCACTGTCTACTCGTCATCTCGATCCGTGAATCATCAGTCCATTAATCGCCATTAGTTTACCATCACTCTCATTCAAAATATGTTGTGTTCATCATTCTCATTCAAAATCTTGGGCTTCTATGTCCATTAATGGCGCTTTCGTGTCCATCTCTTGACATCTCTAGATTTCATGTCCATAACTTGAATTCTTAGGGTTTCTGTGTCCAGGGCTTCCATGTCCATCGATTATCTGTTAAACTTCATCTTTGATTAATATCCTCTAGGACCCCACATCCGATTACATTCGCTTGCGAAGCACACTTTCCAAAATTCAAAAATTTGCTCCAAGACCCAGAGTCTTCAAACCTTGGTGTCCCTATTCGGGTCAATAACTGCATCACAGTTAGAAACACGGACGACATAAGTCCACTCGGAGTGGCACACACCCCACAGCACCAACTTATACTAGGATCAGAACACTAGGCATGATAGGACTCATGACATAATTCATATCACATCCATGTATTTCATATCATCCTCATAGCATAGCATCCGCCTATCTTGTTGTGCATGTGTAATTTGTTCCTTTGTGCCCCGAACTACATCCTGGTCTGATTCTCCTTGGGATACGTAGGCAGCTCAAGAAGAGCACGACCAACACTAACCTCAGCATCATGATTTTCATCATTGCATCTTTGCAACACTTTTATCCTAAATCTATAGCCTCCAAAAAGACCTGTCTTTTCAAAGCTTTGGCACTCGCTTGCGACATGGGTTACCTCGCAAGTTCATGCCAAAGAGGGGCAAACTGTAGACACTCCATTTTGGCGGCTATCAAATTTAGGAGACCCATAGCTTGGTGGTTCACGATGATAAAAAATGACTCAAAAAAGGACTCATGGAAGTTAGTTTCATGTCTCAAAATGCTCAGAATGACCAAAATGACCCTGAAAGCCAAAACTCTCCCAGATTTGGACCGAAAGTTCTAGAAACATACTACATCGTAAGAAAAGTAATAAAAATGAGTTTTGAAGCAAAATCAGATGAAATCGTCAGCTCCCAGAGACCTCCAGAAGTCCCGGAAGTTCTCGAAAAGTCTCCGTTGGCCGGTTTAACCAAGGATTGACCAGGTTTGACCAAGGTTTGACCAAAATCATCCAAATTTGCCGAAAAGCTCTGAGATCATTTTAGATCTTATGGAAAGTACTAAAATAAGTTTTAAAAGAAAATCGGACAAAAACGTCAGCTCCTGGGGGCTCCCAGAGGTTCCCAGAACTTCCTGGAGGTCCCTAGTTTAACCAGTTTGACCAAAAGTTGACTTTAAAATCGGAGCACTGTATTATTTTTCAAACATTTTTCATGGATACTAGAGGTAAATAGCTTTCCAACGGTATATCGCACATAATTCTTGGATTTAAAACGAATTTATTATGAATTTATGAAGGTGAAAAAGGCGATCAAATTGGATTTTATCGCGAATACCGCAAAACTTTTCAATGTGACGTATCTACAAACTATTTTTTTATGTAAAGTAGACTCCATTACATTTCCAACGGTATATCACAACCTCATTTTGGAGTTCATATGTATTTTCTATGAATTTCGGACAATATAGGGCCTTTTCACAAATACCAGAACCTCTGGGGGCCTAAACGTAAATTTCTGGTCGTCTGAGGATCAGTACTGCGGCGGTACTGGGCCACTACCGCAGCGGCACATGGCCAGTGTCGCGGCGGCACTCAACCCCCGCAGAGTCCATTTTTGTAATTTATTTTGGGGTCCAAATTGAATAGTTGAAGACTAAAACGATGTAGTTTTATGTTCACAAATGTTTGGGACCAATGGGAGCACTTTCTAAATCCCAAAACCACCCCAAATTGGCCTATATAAACCCCCTTTTGCTCTTCATTTTAGGGGGCCAAGTGCAAAGTTCATAGAAGTTGTAGAGAGAAAGAGAGATAGAGATAGGTTTAGAAGAAGGAAAGGGAGCTTCTCCCACTGATTTTCTATAATAAAAAAAAGAAAGTGAGTTTCAATCTTGTTTACCTCCATTACCCCTCTTATATTTCACATTCAAGTCTTTCCCAACCACCATTTTTGAGCAATCTTGAGTTAGGAAGCTACTTCCATGTCCAAATGTCAATATCTATGAGTGAAACACCAAGCTACAAGTCCAAAATCACATTGATTATCATCTGTTGATTGCTATTACTTGCTTGTTTACATTAATGTTCATCTCTTCTTACCTCACTTCTTTTTTTTATTTTTCTTTGATTACTTACATACTTATCATCATCTAGCTGACATGTTATTTGAGGAGAGTGAATCCTTATGGATAGTAGCTCTTGACCTCAAAGACATTTTTAATGGATGATGATTCTAACTTCAATACATTCATATGTATTCTTGAAGTCATATTCTCAAACAATACTATGTTTGTGCAAGTAATATTGGGAGTTCTTGATATGAGTTTGATGATGATGTTCCAAGTGGTTTTAATCCCCTTTTTGTGCTGGAAATGTGCTTTCAAAATCCCAATGTTTGGATTCCAAAGAAATACACATTGTTTTCTCAAAATCTTCAAAACAGTGAATGATCTGAGTTCAAAGATTTCTCTAGAACTCAATACTCAATGTATGGATGCATGACCACTTGGAAAGTCTTCCTAACTCATTATAGAACACCCATGATTTTTGGTTTGATCTAAAAACACTTGGAAGGGTTCCATTTTGACCCAAACATTTCTTCCAGACATTCTGTTTTTGCTGTCATAGCAACATGGTTGACTTTCAACTTGTTTTTCAGAAAACTTTTCCAAAAGAGGTGGGCCCAACTCATTTTTTCCTTGAACTTTAGTGTCTCAGGGAACATCCTGTTTAATATGGGCCTCTATATGTTTTGTTTTCATTTTCTATGATTTTTCAATATTTCAGTCAATAGTACGGACTCTGTTTCTGAGTAACCTCTATTGTTTACATGATTTCTCTCAATCTATAACAGTTATTGAAGATTGGCTTTTTGATATGTCTTCTAGACACAATAAGGATGATCTCCACAAAAACTCATGCATTAACAACATTTCTATCCTCACTTTCCAATTTCCACAAGATCAAATCACTGTTCTGTCCACTATTCACAACAAGTGTACTTTTACTTTCATTCATTGATTTGATACTTTCATGCACTCCAAATTAGTTCATATCTTGGGAAATAGTCCATACTACATTTGTACATATCCTATGATGATTTCCTTCATACATTCATGGATACTCTAAACTCCTAAGCCACTTCAAAAAGTCCATATACACAAGCAAACTACAACCTTTGCACATTTTAGGATCATACATTGCATCAATGCAAGATTTGGGGTTTTTGTGACTCCTAATCTTAGAAGATTATAAGGAATGAAATTAATTATACATTCATGCTTCCCCTCGATCTAATCTTCCTTTCTCATCCGTCCCGGGGATTGAGAGGTCTTCTTTTCTCAAAGATTAACATGCATCATCCTAGCTTGCTAAGCATATTTGACTGTTTTGATTATTTATTTCAAGAACAATTCATGTCCCCTTAGATTAGGAAGACTTTATTACTTGATACGTGATTGGACGATTTTCCCTAGGTTTGTTCGTGTGATCTTTCACTTTGCATTGTGTGATACTTGGCTTAGATCTTATAAATGATATCTTATCTTTTGATCTTCCATTTCAAGATTCTTATGTGATGTAATATACTATCATAGTATTAATTATTGAACCAAACATAGTATAAGATGATTATTTGGATACTAATTGAGGCCCGTCGAGAGACGGGGCGAGTTGAGGGTGTTTTAGTCGTGACAAAGGCTCCTTCCTCTCTCATACCAAAACCCCGAGCCAAGTTCTTTGGTTAAGAAAAGCCGGTGCCCTTTTATCCATTTGTGTGGGTCAAATTGGGTTTCTTGGTTCCCTAAAGACCAAGTGGCGACTCTGTATCTATTTTCAACAGATCTTTTTTCTTTCCTTTCAAAACAATTTCAACTCAAAACAAAGAGGTGGAATTCCGCGTGTCCACAACAGGAAGTAGGAGATGAACTAGTAAAGATTGTCACACCTGTTCCAGAATTTTATTGTTTTGATCATGCATAGTTGAGATTTTGTGGATTATTTATGTGTATCAATAATCCGAGGTGGAGTTGACTGTGAGTCAACGGTGAAGTGTCAGTAAGGACACAAGAATTTGGTAATCGAGATTGCATTGACATGAGTAAATGGCATTTATATGATTTAAATATTATTTGACTTTATCTGGTATTTCATGAATAGTAAATTATACCTGTGTAGTATAATTTCTGGTAATTTTGATACTGTTAAATATCATTTTGAGAACTGTGGTGAGAACGTAAGTGACACGTTAAGTGTAAAAGGTAGGTTGTGTAGAGATTCCACAGAATTTAGTTTCGGACGTATTTTTGTAACCAAACGAGACTTAGTCGATAACTTTTGAAATTTATAATTTTCACTCATAAAGTTATAAAATGGACGTGTACGAAGTTTCGGGAGTTAATTAGAAGTTTAAGAAACTTGCGGGGAGGTAAACACGAATCCCGAAGAGTTTTTCTATAAATAGAGGAGGGTGAAATTTCATTTAGCCAAAACCTTATAAAATATCTAGAGAGAGGAGAGAGAAAGGGGGATTTGGTTGCCATGAGCTTTGCGACGCCGATCGACGACCGTTCGTCTGTCAGATTTTCTCCAGATTTCATATTTGAACTCGTGGAGGTAAGATCTACGTTTTGATAGTAATTAGGCCACGTTTGGCAAACGTTTTTGAAAAATCTAATTTCTAGAAATTGGGAAAAACATGTATAAACTTGTAGGAATCATCTAAAATTCGAAACCCGACGTTTAATTGGCCCCCTAGTCGATCCTTCGAAGTTTCAGAGAAACCGCACGAGATATGAATTCTAGATCTATGATTATATGGAACTTTCATGTTTTGGATATCGATTTCGATATTTTGGATCCGGGCAAAATTCGTGTGTTAACTAGGTCCGTTAATTATGCACGCAAAATTATTAGACAGCATGTATAAAACTATCTATGTGAGCATGCTACATGTCTACTTGGGTCAAAGGGGAGTTTGGTGCAACTTCATCCGGAGTAAGCTCCTCGAACCTTGAGGATTTTGGTTGAGATGGTTATTGTGATGATTGGTTGTGTCTGGTATGGAGGTGGGCCCAACTGGGACCCGGTACCTGGTTTGGACGAAGGCCCAACCAGTGTACAAGATGCGTGGGAGAGGTGGGCCTCCTACGGCATCGACCGGATGAATGCGTACCACTCACCCTAGAGACTATTGCTATGTGTTTAAATGCTTAAACCATGAATTTTGTCATATGTCATACATTTAGAATTGTGCACTCAGCATATAGCTGAGCAGTGGAGATGTACTCCATTGTAGGTAAGAAGAAAGACAAGAAGAAGCATGAGGAGTGAGGCCGTGGAATACCGGGGAATCAATTGTTTATACTTTTGTTCTACTCCGAACTTGTAATAATAACCTTGAATTCGTAACATGTTGTAATATAATCTGAACTTAGATTTAGTACTTGTAATCTCTAGTAAACGCTCTAGTATTTATGTTTTGAATGATGGAATAGAGTGGTTATATGTTGGTTTGGATTTGGGAGAACCTTGAATGGGAAGCTGCAGTTTTAGGTTTTGTTGACAGAAACCAGTCGACTGGTTTTTGATCCAGTCGACTGGGTTGAGAAAACAGTCGACTGGATGGAGACCCAGCCATGACATTCTGCTGGATTAGGGTACCAGTCGACTGGACATTTTCAGTCGACTGATAATTTTAGGCACCAGTCGACTGGGTCCCAGACACAGTCGACTAGATGGTCTGTTATATTTTGAAACCCTTCTATTTGAGGTCACTAGTCGACCTGATTCTAGATCAGTCGACTGGACCTCTGTTTCTCAATTGAATTCTTTCTAACTGATTTCAACTTGACAAAACGTTTTTTTATAACTCTGATTTTAATGGATTTTAATAATGTTTTTCGCTGCTATTTTACTTTAATGGAACTGGATAAGCCTTGGTGGCGTGCCACGTGTCCTATTTCCGCGCGTAGTGGGATGGGTCGTGACATTTAATGGTATCAGAGCTAGAGATAACAAAACTTTGGGAATGTTCGACGACGAGTGGAGTGTTGAGTGCTTTTGCCACATGTTCTAGTTGCATCCATACATGGTAGAGATGTTTGATGCATATGTATGTTGTTATACATACATGTTATAAATATTATTGTGCATGCATAGTGTTTATGCACCGAGATTACAGGAGTTACAATCATGAGTGATCGAGATTTATCACCACATACCCGACGAATGAATGAAATGACAGAAATGATGGGGAATATGGGTGACATGATCCGAAATATAGCAGACCGATTGCCTCCAACGCCTTCATTGGAACCAGAACCGATAACCGTAGTGCATGCACCCGAAAATAGGGGTATGAGATCAATATCTGAACAGTTTGCTCGAAACAAAACCGATAGAATTCCATGGAACACTTGATACGACGTTAGCAGAACATTGGGTTATGGACATGGAGCAAATTTTTCGATCTATTCCGATGACAGATGGAGAGAAGATTGAAAATGCAAGTGATGTGCTGAGGGGAGAAGCCCATAATTGGTGGGTGAATGTACTGGATCAAGGGGCACCGATAACTTGGGAAAGGTTTAAAGCGGAGTTTAACCACCGATTCTTTCCGCGAGCCGCTCATAACGCAAAAAAGTGAGAATTCGATAACCTCCGACAGGGAGATATGACTGTGACAGAGTATACCTCCAAGTACAATGCTTTGCTAAGATTCGGTAAAGGTTCAGTGCCTGAAGAGGAAGATAGGGCACGGAAATTTGATGAAGGTTTAAGGGATAATATTCGGTTGAGGGTAGAGACCTACGAGCATTCAACCGTCGCAGTAGTACAACAAACGACGCTAGTAGCCGAAAGTGGAATAGAGAGATCAAGGTAAAATCAACAAGGAAAGCGAAGTCATGAGGGTGGTGACCGAGGTCAGGGTGGATCTCTTAAGAAGTCATTTTCACAAGGCTCTAGTTCTGGTTTTAACGATTCTAGGAGGGTACCAAGCAACATACCGTTGTGTCCGCTTTGCAACCGACCACATACCGGTCAATGTTTTCTGACCAACTTCCAGAATAAATCTACAGGGGAAAACAATGCAAATTCTGTGACCTATCCGCAACTCAAGTGCTTTGATTGTGGTACCTTGGGACATCAAGTGAAGGATTGTCCAAGGAAGCGTTCTCAAGGGACAAGTTCCATGGCTTCTAGTGGTTCAAAGCCTAAGCAGTCTAGTGACGGGGGACAGAGGACAGAACAATGTCAGGGAAGATCATTCCAGATAAACCCAGGGGACGTGGCTGCTACTGATACAGTGGTCTCAAGTATGGTGCTTGTATGTTCGTACTTAGCACGCATACTCGTTGATTCAGGATCTACGCATACGTTTGTGTCTTATAATTTTATTGAACATTTGAATGTTAAATCCGCGCCACTAGGATATGATTTATCCATTACCGTGCCACTTAGTAAACCGGTAGTGACGTCTACGATATATAAGGACTGTGACATTGAGCTAGGCGAGAAGTTGATGACCGTGGACCTTATACCAATTGTTATGAATCACTTTGACTTGATACTAGGGATGGATTGGTTAGCTCTTAACCAAGCCACCATAGACTGTGAACGGATGGAGGTTAATTTTCAATCACCGGTACATGGGAACTTTTGTTTCCAAGGGAGTGGGGTTATACTGCCGCCGTACTTGATTTCAGCTATCCAAGCGAGAAGATTATTGAAAAAGGGATGTCAAGGATTCCTGTGTTCAGTGACTGATGTCTCAATGACCGAATCAAGAGTAGGAGACATTCCGATAGTGCGAGAGTATCCGGATGTATTTCCAGATGATTTACCAGATGTTCTTATCGAGAGGGAAATTGAGTTTACCATTGAGGTAATGCCAGACTCAAGACCAGTATCCAAAGCACCGTATAGGATGGCACCAGTAGAATTGAAGGAACTGAAAATTCAACTACAAGAGTTACTTGAAAAAGGGATTATTCGACCTAGTGTATCGCCATAGGGAGCTCTAGTGTTGTTTGTAAAGAAGAAAGATGGTTCGATGAGAATGTGCATGGACTATCGAGAGTTGAACAAACTGACAATCAAGAACAAGTATCCACTACCTAGAATTGACGACCTATTTGATCAACTTCGTGGGGCACAAGTATTTTCCAAGATCGACTTGAGATCGGGCTACCACCAGTTGAAGGTGAAGGCCGAAGATGTAGAGAAAACAGCTTTCAGAACACGCTATGGACACTATGAGTTCTTAGTCAAGCCATTTGGAGTTACAAATGCACCAGCCACGTTCATGGATCTTATGAACCGAGTCTTCAAGGACTACTTAGATGATTTTGTGATAGTGTTTATCGATGACATTTTGATTTATTCGCCGAGTGAGATAGAACATGAGAACCACTTGAGGTTGATACTTCAGAGATTGCGAGAGAAGTAACTGTTTGGAAAATTCAAGAAGTGTGAATTTTGGTTATCTAGTATTACTTTTCTTGGTCATGTGATTGACAAGATGGTGTGTCAGTTGATCCGCACAAGGTAGAAGCTGTATCAAATTGGCAGAGACCGACGTCCGTATCAAAAATTTGAAGTTTCTTGGGATTAGCGAGATACTACCGTCATTTTATTGAACACTTCTCAAAGATTTCACTGCCAATGACGAAGTTGATAAGAAAGGGTGTTATTTTTTAATGGAGGCAAGAATGTGAGGATAGTTTTCAAGAGTTGAAGTCATTAATGCTTGCAATGATCACCTAAGCTTGTTTGGTTGATGCATTTGAGTATGTACAAATCCTAGTACCACAAGTTGTTTTTTTTCCAAACATCATAAGTGATTTCCTAGCAACTTGATAAAGCTTTGTTTGGCTATGCCTAAATTGTGTAAGTAATGTTGTGCCATAAGCTTCCTTTCCCAAACACTTTTGGAAATTGCCCCCTATGAACCTACTTGGCTCTTAAGAAACTGTTGAGTTGTATAACTCATGTATATACATATGTATGATTAAACTGTGATTTGGTTGTGTGTATAATTTGTGGTTAAGAAATTTAGAAACAAAACCCATTTGTACAGTGAAGAACAAAGGACTTGGAGCCCAAGCTCTTCAATTTACTTTCTCTATATGTACACTACACACTCACACATTCTGCACAATTACAATCTTGTAATTACAGAGAGGGTTTGAGAGTTCCTTACTGAATTTTGAGAGAGAGAAGAGCCCAACCTCCATAGATTGAAAGCTTGAAGCTTGGATTTCCTATTTTGATTTACTCTCTCAACAATACTTCTATCTCTAATCTCAGTGAGTATTACTAACTCACTATGAATGTAATTCATGCTTATTTACTGTGTTTATGGTTGTATTTGTAAAACCACCATTGTTAATTTCGTATGAAAACTTGAAGCTCAAAAATGGTGATTTTTCAAACTTAACCAAAATCGTTTTTGATAGATAAAAATGAAAGATTACAGTCCTTAGAGGTTGTATTTAAAGTATTGGAGCTTAATTCATTCCTATACGAAAGTATATTAGAATTGAAGTTTTGTCACCCCTCGGTTTTTCATAAAATCCGAGAGCTACGATCGAAATTAGTTAAAACCGATCGCGTATTCGCGATCCTTGTGGAAAAACGGAGAGAACAATATATTACAAGTCATGTTTGCATTCGGGTTTGAAAATGGGTCAAAAAGAGGCTTTAAATTCGTAACAGGGGAGAAATTGCTGATGCCAATCGATTGGCATGTTTACCTATCGATTGGAATCATTACCAATCGATTGACATGTTTACCAATCGATTGGTAATCGATTGGCACTTTTACCAATCGATTGACATTTTTCAACACTGATGACTTTTATTAAAATGGCTATAACTTTCTCTAGAGAACTCGAAAACGCGCACCGTTTGAAGCGTTGGAAACTAGACTCAAAGACCTTTATTTTGATATGTAATTCATATACACAAGTTATAACTCATTTTTGAGGGCATTACGTCAATGTAAACCCACTTGTGTTCTAATAGCGATAAAAGCATATTAAAGCATTCTTGATGAATTCACCGGTTGTTTCATATAAGATTTGATTTCTTCTCGTATATCCATGGTTATCGTTCCCAGTACTTTATATTTCTGTATTAAGTGACATATCATTCATGTGGAGTCAGTTGTACATGCATGGTGAGTGTTGGTCAGTATGGAAAAGAGTAATGGACAGTGTGGTATAGTGAGTGCGGTTGAGATTGTGTTGTGGACACTCCCTGGTAAGTGAGTACCAAAGTGTGTTGTGACTGAGATTGCGGCGAGGGTGTCTTTGAAATGCGACGGTGGCAAAACTGGACACTCCCTGACGACCATGGTAGCGTCAAAGTGTGTGAAGCCGAACTTGGACATTCCCTGGCACCCATGGTAGTGCTAAAGTGTGGCCTACGGACACTCCCTGATACCCGAGTCTGGATACTGCATGAGGGTTCCTCCGGTATTTGCATGGCAGATTAGGTATTAAAGTGTGAGGCATTGGACACTCCCTGGTACCCCGGACCAAAGTGTGAGGCAAACTGGACATTCCCTGGCACCCCTGTGCTAAAGTGTGGCTATCGGAGTATTTCAAAGATACTGGTGTGTGATAGTGGATTATTGGGTTTTGTCGAGAGAAAAGAGTCGGTAAGATAAGTTTGGTGCATTGTTTTCATACATGGTCACATGTATGTGAATTATAGTTTTCAAATGATATTGTTGTTGTTTTCTAAAATGAACTCTTTACTCTAATGTAAACTCATTGAATTAAATGGGAATTTGAAAATGGTAAATGAGTATGTTTTACATTCAAAGTTATGTTTTTAATACTCACCAGCTTCTTGAAGCTGACGGCGTTGATGCGCCCTGGACATTCGTGTTCAGACTTTTCAGGTTTTGATCAAGCGGAACATTATGATTATGCAAACTGAGAACGGCTGCTTTGGATGATAGAACTGTTATCAATATCCTATGCTTTAATTTATGAACTGTTTTGTATTAAGGATTACTGTAATAGACGTTAAGTTATTATTTTGTTTCAAGGCAGTCTGTGCCTTTAGATGACCCGTACTGTAATATGTAATAAGTTAGAAAAATTTTCTTGATTGCTCTGCTCTGATTATTATCTTTTTTTTTGTTGTTGACGTTTGGGACGGAATCGATCCTTCAAACTGTCACGACCTACGGGTCCATAAAGAAAATTAAACGCTTTCCTTATTTATGCTACGTCGGGGGCGTGACAGGATTTAGTGGTATCAGAGCGGAAACCTAGCCGGAAGTGTGGGACGGGTCCCACACGAGGATGTGTGCCCCTTAAGGAGGGTGGATTGTGACGACCAAGAGCCAATACTCCTGAGGTAGGATGGCCAAGATGGATGAGGTAAGGTCGAGTGTGGGGGCTTGTTCCACATCGCCTGGGGTGAAGTTCCTGGACTAGTTATAAGGATTAATCTCTTCTCTATATGCAACAAGGCCTTTTTAAAACCGTGAGGGAGCTAAACACTAAAGAACTTCACAGTTAAGCGTTCTGCTGCCGGAATAGTACCAAGGATGGGTGACCCCCTGGGAAGTTCTTTGTGTTTAGGCCCAAAGCGGACAATATTGTTGCTAGACGGGGAGGTGGGTCGTTACACCTTCACTAAGCGAACACTTAAAACGAAAATATATTTTCTATTGTGGTTATTGAATAACCATCGCAGGTACCAAATGGGAGAATGATAATAAATGATTAGCACGACGGGTTGGGCATGGGAGTTGTGTATACGTGGATATGTTCATATGTTTAGGTGTTTAAATCTCAGGTTGTAGCTTTTGGTAATAGGAATGTTGTACAACTTACGGTTTGGAGGACTTGTAATATGTTAAGTTTGGATTTGATTTTGGATGTGTCTATAGTAAGTGTTGAATTTGCTAAATTTTAAGTTACTCATGGTTGAAAGGAAACATGGGAAGAAATTGAGTAGTTTTTGTTGTAAATTTAACTTGGTTCTTCCTTTGGGTTGAGTGCTTAGGTGTATGATGGGGAAATGCAGTTTTTGATGCAAATTCATGATTCATTGGAGAAGTTTGTGTGTTAAAATGATATTATCACACTTGGATATGTTATACAAAAGTTTAAAAGCATTTGGAAATGTTTTAGTAATGATCTTTGATGTTTCCACAAAGTTTGGTTAAGTTTGGAATTGATTTGAACTTGTAAAAATGATGCTTTAGCAGCAGGAATCTGGTCAGCAGAAGCCGGATCGATCTGGCCTTTGCCGTTGATTGATCCGCCCCTTTTCAGGGATATTCTGCTAGAAATGCTAATTTCGATCGATCCGCCCCTATAAAATCTGACTGTCCACTTCTACGAAAATGGACATAACTCTTTCTAGAAAACTCAGATTCGCGAGCCGTTTTTTTGCGTTGGAACTGGAATTCAAAGACCTATCTTTTATACTTTATTAATGGCCATTTTTTCCTTGGGGCTATTTTATGTCAACAAAGTTCTTTTATGGAGTCTAAATCATGTTTTTCATAATGATTAATGTAAGTTTTGGTATGTGGGCCTTGTTATACGTGTCCTAACTCGCCCGAGGCGAGTTGGGGTGTGACAGAAGGTATGGGTCTTGCAGTGGCATGTTGAAGTTTGGGAAGAAAGTGAGAACCACTATTCCTGAGTTTAATGTTGTCTGAACCGTTGCAATACAAGCATGTTCATACTTAAGAAAATGTGTATCAACTAAAGCAATTCCTGAGACAACTGGGAGTCCTTTTTTCCCATGAAAATTTAGAGCAAGTCGGATTGCTCCAAAATGAAGATGAGTGTAACCATGTTGTTTCCATTAGGGAACAAAAGTAGTTGAATATCCAGACTAAACAGTTGTTCATTGTCTGTGGCTGAAATAAAACATTGGTCAAACTTGGAGTCCTGGACATATTTTTTTTATTGAGGAAGGACGAGGGGTAGAGAATATCTTTTTGAAAGTAGTGGTTAAAGAGGTGGATGGTTTAGTAAAGGTAGAGTATGGGTTTAAGAATGGGAGATTAGTAAGAGGAACTTTCTGATCTTCAATTAGATAGTCAAACTCATAAAGATATTCAAAATTAGAGGCAGATTAATTTACGAGAAGAACTAGCAGTAGCAGATGAAGATCTAGTAAGAGACGTATTGAATAGTAGAGTGATTAAACAAGTAATAAAAATGACTAATCATATGCATCACGTACATCCAAATTCTTCAATCATCCAAGAGGATAAATGAAAAACTAGATCAAACAAGAGAATAGTTTTTTTTAAGGAAGACAAACTGAGATCTTCACAACTCTGTATTATCTCAAAGTACGTTATCCTGGAAAAGTTCTATTATCAGGCTGAACTTGAGTTTCAAATGAAACTTCACTGAGAAGAGTCAAAGCTATGAAGTTTCTGATATGGAGGATCCTCATAAAGAGGCAACCATAGAGCATATAAACACTTCAAAGTAAAGAATATGGATGTAGATATGTATAGGTTAATCACAATACTGTTTAAGCGATCATGGCTTTGATACCAACAGACGTAGAAGATAACTTTCCTTGAGACAAGGAATTAATTGGTGCTTCCTCAATTGATTTTTTGGGATTAAACATTTATCACGACCAGTACACACTACAGCCTCATATTGCCAGCCAACTGGATCACTTTCCTGACTCCAATTTAACTATTAAGTAGTTACGATAGTTCTTTGGCATTGTCAATTATATAGATGACTTCATTCCTTATATTTCCAAGTAGAGCCAGACTCTTTCATCTCAATTACGGATACAGCAAATCAAACATCTTGCTACATATTTACCTACCATGCAGATTCCCTCAACGGGTAAAAGAGTACTACAAACAGGTGCTTCTGATTTATTTTGGGGAGCAATTCTATTAGAACAAGATGACAATGGCAACAGAAAAATTTGTGGATACAAAAGTGGTGCTTTTATACCTGCAGAAATGCACTACCACTCCACTTATAAAGAAATCCGTGCCACCATGAAATCCATTGAAAAATTCAAATTTTATCTCATTGGACACCATTTCCTCATTGAAACAGATTTGATGAGTTTTCCCCAAATGTTCAAGTTTAAACAAAAAGCTCTTCCCCCAACACAACTGCTTCGTTGGGTAAATTGGTTTTCACAATGGAACTTTGATGATGTTTATATCAAAGGAAAACATAACACTCTCTCTGATTTTCTGTCCAAACTCAAAACTAAGATTGACCCTAGTTACACCATTCCATCATTTCCAATGATTGCATGCTTTGAACCAGGTGAAAGTTCAAATTCAAAATTTGACTATGAAAATCCTGAAATTCCAATTCTCTCCCTACCATTACATTTGCAGCATACCCTTCTTAATAGAACTCTAATCACTCCTAGTTCCGAATCTATTCATTCCTTTATCAAGATCTATGTTTTGCAATATGGTCTAGATGATGGTCCTTTATCTCCCTTACCTTTTCCCCCTGTTATCCATATAGTGGTTCCGCCAGCCTCCTGCCCCCTATTACTTCACTCTATTCTAAAATTTTTTTTATCTTCATCTTCAAGATTCTTTTCTCTGACAAATATTCCAGCAAACCTTCCTCTTTTACTTCCCTTTCCCTTACTTTTCTCCACCTATATTACTTAGCTTTTTTTCCCCCAAAAAAATTTGCAAAAATTTGTTATAAGAGACACCTCCATGATCTAATCTCTTTAAAGTTTCATTTAGTTTCCCTTTGTATATCCAATTAGCACAAGCTTTGGAAATGGTATTACTAGCTAGGAAGCAATACAAGATCTTCTCTTTCCTCCTTTGGTGTTAGTCTTATGATGTATGGGAGATATTTGTTAAAATGCGTATATGCATGAGTAAATGCCTACATGCACTAGCGGAGGGATGTAGGGGCCAGTGGGGCACGTGCCCCCACTGAAGTTGTAGTCCCTGTAAAATCCGTACCCCTTCATTTATGTAATTTCCAAAATTTTTAAGTGTGACCCTGTATGTTAATTACGTGTTTTAATATCCATGTCGCTTAATTTATTACTATCGAATATTGTCACGACCCATCCCACTACGCGTGGAAATAGGACACGTGGCACGCCACCAAGGCTCATCCAAACATCAATAACTATACGCAGCGGAAAGAACTTTAAAACAACCCTGAGTAATTTAAAACTTTAGGAAACATTGCCCTCTGAGTTGAAAAATCCAATAGAATCAGAGTTACAAAAAGGTTTTGCCCAATTAGCAAGTGTTCACAAAATCAAATTTTGAAAACAGAGGTCCAGTCGACTGATCAAGGGCCCGGTCGACTGGTGATCTCAACCATATCGGTTTCAAAATATAACAGCCCATCCAGTCGACTGTGTCGGGGACCCAGTCGACTGGTGCCTAAAATTTTCAGTCGACTGAAGAAGTCCAGTCGACTGGCACCCTATCCAGCAGAATGTCATGGCCTGAGGCCCCATCCAGTCGACTGTTTTCTCAACCCAGTCGACTGAATCTCAGGCGAAACAAAGCAGTAACCAATTCAACACAGCGATCCAGTCGACTGATGCAAGGTCTAGTCGACTGCTCCCCTGCTGGGCAGCCCTGTGATGAAATTTAACAACTCATGCCACTCCATACCAACAACAATTACAACCAATACTGAATTACAACATTTAAAACATAACTATAGGCGTTCAAATACAGAATTACCATGTTACAGAACAAATCCAAAGATCTATTACAACGTACTATTACAATTTCACATCCTTACACAAGTTTTAGGAATTAAAACAAAAACATGTACAATTGTGGTTCCCCGGCGTTCCTCGCCTCACTCCTCATGATTCTTCTTGTCTTTCTTCTTACCTGCAATGGAGTACATCTTCACTGCTCAGCTATATGCTGAGCGTACAATTCTAAATGTATGCTTATATGACAGTTCATGCTTTAAGCATCTAAAACACTTAGAAATGGTCTCTAGGGTGAGTGGTACGCAATCATCCGGTCGATGCCGTAGGAGGCCCACCTCTCCCACGCATCTCGTACACTGGTTGGGCCTTCCTCCATACCAGGTACCGTGTCCTGGTTGGGCCCACCTCCAATCCAGACACAACCACAATTCCAATTCCATCACAATCACAATCAAATCACAATCCTCAGGTTCGAGGAGCTTACCCCGGATGAATTTGCACCAAACTCCCCTTTAACCCAAGTAGACACATATCATGCTCACATAAACAGTTATACGTGCTTTTCATATAATTTCACGTGCATAATTAACGGGCCTAATTAATACATGAATTTCTCCTGGATCCAAGAATATCAAAAATGATGTTCAAAACATGAAAATCCATATATTTCATAGATCTAGAATTCATACCTCGTGCGATTCTCTTCAAACTTTGAAGGATCGTCTAGGGAGCTAATTAATCGTCGGATTCCAAATTATACGCGATTCCTACGAGTTTTACCTGGTTTTCACCAAATTCTAGAAATTAGAGTTTTTAGAAAAATTAGTCAAACATGGCCTATGTAGTATCAAAACGTAGGCCTTACATCCACGAGTTCAAATCTCGAATTTGAAGAAAAACTGACGGACGAACGGTCACCGTTTGTCGTCGCAAAGCCCGTTGGCTCCAATCTTCTTTCTCTCTAGATATTTTTGGCAAGTTTGGAAAATGAATTCTTATCCTTTACTATTTATAGAAAAACTTTCAAGGAATTGCGTTTACCACCCTTCGAGTTCTCAAAACTTCTAATCAAGTCTCAAAACATCGCATACCTCAATTTTATAACTTTACGAGTGAAAACTATAATTTATAAAAGTTTCCGACTAGGTTTCGTTTGGGTCCAAAATAACGTCCGAAAACTATATTCTGTGGAATCTCTACACAACCTACCTTTTTAATTAACGTATCACTCACGTTCTCACCACAGTTCTCAAAATGATATAACAATATCAAAGATTACCAGAATTCCCACAACACAGATAAAATTACTATTCATCAAATACCAGATAAAGTCAAATAACATTTAAATCATATAAATGTCATTTAGTCATGCCCATGCAATATGAACTGCCATGTTCTCGTGTCCTCACTGACACCTTACCGTTGACTCACAGTCAACCTCAACTCAAATTATTAATAACATTAATAATTTCAAAAATCTCAAATGATGCATTTTAAAAAAATTCACAAATTTCTGGAACGGGTGTGACAACTCTCCCCTCCAAAAAGGAAGTTTGTCCACAAACTTTACCTCATGCGTCGAATAAGTACGGATACTCATTCCTCATGTCTTCCTCACTTTCCCATGTAGCCTCTTCCACCGTGTGACTACGCCATAATACTTTTACCATCGGAATCGTCTTAGTTCTTAAGACTTGTTCCTTTCGATCTAGAATCTCTACTGGTTGTTCCACATAAGTCAAGTCCCCCTGAATTTGCAGCGGTTCAGGTACAATGATCTTACTCGTATCAGTCATACAACGTCTCAACATTGATACGTGAAATACGTTATGCACATGTTCCAATCCTGATGACAAGGCCAATCAATAAGCCACTGGACCTACTCTCTCTAGAATCTCAAAAGGTCCTATAAATCTTGGATTGAGCTTTCCCCTCTTTCCAAATCGTACAATGCCTTTTGAAGGCGATACTCGCAAGTATACGAAATCTCCCACTTTAAAATTCATTGGTCGTCGTTTAGAGTCCGCATAGCTCTTATATCGACTCTGAGCTACCTTAAGACGTTCCTGAATCAATTTCACCTTCTCAGTAGTCACCTGTATTAACTCAGGTCCTAACAACTTTCTTTCTCCCACCTCGGTCCAACAAACTGGCGATCGACACTTACGGCCATACAGAGCTTCATATGGTGCCATACCAATACTGGACTGAAATCCATTGTCATACGCAAATTCAATTAACGGCAAATAGTGCTCCTAATCACTCCCAAAGTCTAACACACACAATCTCAACATATCCTCTAGCGTCTGAATCATGCGCTCTGACTGTCCATCGGTCTGATGATGAAATGCAGTACTGAAACTCAATTTTGTACCCATAGCTTCTTGCAAACTTCCCCAAAATCTTGACGTAAAACTACTATCACGATCTGATACAATCACGGCTGGGACTCCATGTAGTCTTATAATCTCTTTCATATACAATTCCGCTAACTTGGACGGTCTAGTCGTCTTGATCGGTAGAAAATGAGCTGACTTGGTTAATCGGTCGACTATAACCCAAATCTTGTCATTCTTGTTACATGATCGTGGAAATCCTGAAACAAAATCCATCGTAATCTCGTCCCACTTCCATTCCGATACTAGCAATGGCTGTAGTAACCCCGCGGGTACTTGTCTCTCTGCTTTGACCTGTTGACATACCGACATTCAGATACAAATTTAGCGACTTCACGCTTCATACCCTTCCACCAGAAGTTTTCTCTCAAGTTTCTGTACATCTTATTACTTCCCGGGTGCACTGAATATTTCGTACTATGAGCTTCTTCTAGAATTCTCTCTTTCAATTCTTTCACATTCAGTACACATAATCAATTTTCCAGTTTCAACGTCCCTCGTTCTAATACAAAACCAGGTCGCTTTCCCAAAGGTATCTCATCCCTCATTTTGCACAAATAGACGTCGTTAAATTGTTCTTTCTTGATCTCTTCAATAATATCTGGGCGTGCTACAATTGCCATCATCAAGCCATCATTGGTCCCTGGAATCACATCTAATTCTAAGCGTTCCATCTCGTTTATCAACTCCTTTTGTTGTGTTAGCTCGTTGGCTAAATTCCTCGGCGTCTTTCGGCTTAATGCATCGGCTACTACATTCGCCTTTCCCGGATGGTACTCAATCGAAAGATCGTAATCCTTCATCAACTCCAACCATCTTCGCTGTCTCATGTTCAAGTCCCGTTGGGTGAAAATGTATTTCAAACTCTTGTGGTCTATGAATATCTCACACTTTTCCCCGTATAAGTAGTGTCTCCAAATCTTCAATGCATGAATTACAGCGGCAAATTCCATATCGTGAGTCGGATAATTAATCTCATGTGTCTTCACCTGTCTAGAAGCATATGCAATTACTTTTCCACCTTGCATAAGCACACATCCCAACCCTTTGTGTGAAGCATCACTATAGATTACAAATCCTTCAATTCCGGATGGTATTGTTAGTATCGGTGCTCTCGTCAAACGTGACTTCAACTCTTGGAAACTGTCTTCACACTCCTGACTCCATTCAAAAATAACGCCTTTTCTCATTAACTTTATCATCGGTAATGAAATCTTTGAGAAATGTTCGATAAAACGGCGGTAGTACCCCACTAACCCCAAAAAACTTCGAATTTCGGATATGGATGTCGGCCTTTGCCAATTAGATACAGCTTCTACTTTGTGAGGATCAACTGATACTCCATTCTTGTCAATCACGTGACCAAGAAAAGTAATACTAGACAACCAAAATTCACATTTCTTGAATATACCAAATAATTGTTTCTCTCGTAATCTCTGAAGTATCAACCTCAAGTGGTTCTCGTGTTCTATTGCACTCGGTGAATAGATAAGGATATCGTCAATGAATACAATCACAAAGTCATCCAAATAATCCTTGAATACTCGATTCATAAGATCCATGAACGCGGCTGGTGCTAACCCAACGTTATTGAGTTGCATTGCTCATGGGACTTCTGTCACAGCCCGATCCCACAATAGCGGAATCGAAGCTCGTGGCATGTCACCGAGGCTCTTCCTACTCATTTCAAAGTTGTAGCAGCGGAAAATAAACTTTAAAGATAACAACGAGTAGTCGCTCTTTTGAAACAATACATCCGAAGTCAGTAAAAATCCGTGTAAATTTGAAAAAGTAATTATATTTTGAAACGAATGAATTTATATTCAAGGGGGTCCCAAAGGTGCCCTAAGAACCAATCAAAACATTTAAATAAGTTGCGGAAGGGGTATAAAAAGTTTTCATGCAGGGGTCATTTCAACCGATCGAGATGCCCCTTTCGACCGGTCAGATGACCCTCGGCAATAATCCTTCACAGCAGAGGGCACTTCGACGGGTCGAACTGTCCCTTTCGACCGGTCGAATGACCCTCTGACAGCAATCCTTCTTGCACTCGGATTTTGCCTAAGGTCAAGCGACCCTACGACTGCAAACGATCTCAACATTAAAATAAGACATGAAATCAACAAGTAAAACATTTCAAAATGTGAACTCTAGGTTCAGATTCATAATAACTTAACCAACCCAAACCATGTTGTCAAGGTCAAACAAAACGAAGTAATTCCATACAGGACTTGGAACTAAAATAAAACGTTTATAAGACTATTATCCATTCTATTACAAGTTCCTTAACAACACAATTGAAATAGGCGATCCGATTACAAAACTACGGAATAAACATGACAAGTCGTCTTCTAAGTGAACTCCCAAGCCCATGTGATCACTTTCCCGATTCCTCACCGGCATTAACACCTGAAATGGTTATTTGAATAACCACATATATTTCAATTTGTTTAAGCTAACGCTTAGTGAATAAATCAACATATGCACATGAATGATAAACATGCTCGCATTCACATCTCTACATTTCATACTAGTCGCGGGAGACTCACGTGCACATTCCATACTCCCAATCCGCAACTCCTCGCCAATAAGTCCACGCGAAAGGGTAAGACCCACGATTCTTCTCTTCAATCGTGCGACCTTAATGCCTATATCGGCTCCACAAATGGCTTAGTGATTACGTGCTCCTTCTGACCCAAATAAGCAACTTAACATGCTCAAATACATATCACCGTGCTCTCGGTAATTAAAACATTTCACCATGCTATTGGGCCTACTTATCAATATAATCGCCAAATATGAACTACACAATATATCTCTATGAATTAACACATGCTATTCAAACATAACATGAATACATGTCAAAAAATCATTCTAAATTGCAAGGTTGAATCACTCACCTCCGAATAACGCTCCTACAATTCGTTCCGAAGAAAACCCGCTTACAAAGAACGTGTAAAAGTCCGTCTAGTACAATTCCTATCGATCAGAAATTCAATTATCAACTTTTATGAAAAATTCTAGAAAATGACTTTTTGGAAAACTTGGTCAAACAAGCCCTAACATATATCAAAACGAAGTTCTTACCTCGAGGAGCCACTACACCAAATTGGCCGAATTGTCACACTTATTTTCGGACGATTTGTCACGGTTTCGGACAGTGACAAATTTTGTCACGGTTTAAGACAGTGACAACATAGAAATGGTGACAAAAACACAAAATTGTCACGGTAGTGGACAGTGACAAATTTTTAGGTATTTGTCACGGACTTTAACAGTGACATAGTATTTATTATTTTACTATTCTTCTTCTTTCTTTTAATTTTTTTTGTTTGGAGTCACTTTGACTATTAGTTTCCTAATTAGTGCTTGGAAAAAAAAAACATATCCTCTTTTTTCACCTAAATTATCAGTTTCCTAAATTAGCAGACTCTACAGTGCCACTAGAAGAGAGATAAAGTGTGGATGTGAGTGGAATTTGTTAGTGCCCCAAATATTATTATTTTTTTCCCAAAAAAATTGGGCGCCCAACTTCAGACCTAATACCTCTTTTAACATTTCTCTGCATCAGACATCAACCCTTCCTTATCCGCCCAAAAACAGACCTAAGACCCTTCCTCATCCCCTGCTCCTCACAAAAATAGATCAGAAATCCTCTGCAGTAGACATCAACCATGGTACGCCCCTCTGTCTCTTAAATATATGAAGAACCGAAGAAGAACGAAGAATAAAGAAGAACCGAAGAAGAAGAACGAAGAAGAAGAACCAAAGAAGAAGAAAGAAGAAGAACGAAGAACCTCATTTCAGGTTAGTCTCTCTCTCTCTCTCTCTCTCTCTCTCTCTCTCTCTGCACCACCGGAGCACCATCACCATCCACCTCCTCGGGCTCTCTCTCTCCCTCTCCATATCTCCCTCTCTTTATCTCTCTCTCTCTCTCTCTCTCTCTCTCTCTCTCTATCTCTAGAGCACTACCACTACAACCTGGACCCCGTCGGACCTGCGCCTCTGCCAGCATCGACCATCGACCTCTATGTATATGTAGGGCTTCAAAGTTTTTGAGTGTTTGATTTAGGTTTTTTTGTTTTGGAAACTGATTTAGGGCTAAAATATGAAATCGGCCATTTTGGTGTAGTGAGCTCAAATATGAAATATGAGAGAAAACAGACGGACAGAAGGTCGTCGTTTGGCGTCGCAAAGCTCTAAGCAATCAAATCTCCTTTTGGCCTCTTTTTGAAACTTAGGTTGTAAGCTTTGTGAAATATCTCAACTCATCTCTATCTATATATAGGCAACACTTTCGAAAATTATGTTTACCTCCCCGCAAGTTTTCAAAACTCCAAAACAGTCTCTGGAACTTTCTACACAGTCAATTCATAGCTTTACGAGTGAAACCTCAAAATTATAAAAGTTTCCGACTAAGTTCTGTTTGGTTGCTAAAAAGCGAATTCCTATTTGACGTTTCCGAAGTTGCTAATTAGCCTACCAAGTTAATAGCGTGTTAATTTGTCCTCACCAGGATACTAAAACTAACAACTGAAATATATTCTAAACCAGAAATAATACAGATATTGAAATACACAGGTAAGCATTTATTCTCAGATAAACATTTAAGGTGGTCCACAGTGACCGTCTCATACTCGGAGAGACTTCACAACATCGCAGTACTCATTCACTACCGTCTCAATGGGTTCTCTAACACAGATACCCAAATTAACTCGTGAGTCAAAACTCACTCAAACATGTGTCATAAGACACGCCACACCACATTATCATGCATGACAATGCAATGAAATGGAATAACACAAATGCGTGTGTTACAACTTCATATCCCAGAGTTTAGGTTTGAGTTCATCAAGTACGCACTTACATGCACGCACATAATGAAAATGAGAAATTGAATAGTACGAATATGTTGATATGATTACATGAACTAGACAAACATGTTATGAATTATATTAATAATGTTATTTGGTTAATGGAAGATGTTTGGTAATTGCATTATATGTTGATGGAGACCTTTGCTATGTCCGTGTGACCGACAGCAATCGATAAGAGACTAACCGCATCCTGATGCAAAGTGATGACGTGAGATGAGTAGTTGGTATATGTGTATTGGTGGCGAATATAGTTATGAGTGCCCACTCAGCTTTGTTGCAAAGTTGACGGCATGTTACGCCTGGACATCCGATATCCAGATTTCCTTGCAGGATGGTCAGAGGATAATTCAGTCTTGAGAGTAAGATGCTAAGGAACATTGGAAGTGTAAAGCTAGACTAAAGACCGAGGATAGCAGCCAGTATTGTGTATTTATAGTAGTCATTTGTATTAGTATTGGGACCAATGAATTTGTAATTGTTTAAATTGTTCAGATGGAAGTTTAAGTTAAGATTAGCTTCTCCCCTTTATTTTCATGTTGTTTATAGTGTTAGAGGACATGACGGCTTTCAATCAAGTCATTCCCTATGAGTCCAAGAAGCAAATTTAAATTTTCCCTATTTTTGCTACTCCGGGGCATGACAGATGTTTTGGAATTTATCATTTTATCCTATATATTTGAGATTATATGTATTTGTGTCCCTCTTGAATTTTTAAATTTACCCCCTTTAAATTAAAAAACTCAAAAATCTCACTTTGATATTTGAATTTGTCTATTTTTTACTCAAATCTCACTTTTTGATCTTTGAATTTGTCTAAATATAATCCTTTTAAACTCAAAAATCTCACTTTAACACTTACTCAACTACACGTGAATCACATGTAACAATCATGTAATTTTTAAGGCTTGAAAGTATATCCTTATTCAAAAAAAATTTGGCCGGGGGCGTGTAAGCGTGCCCTCAATGAATTGAAATCCTGACTCCGCCCCTGCCCACATGCATCTTAAAGGGAAGCCCAGTGCACAAAGCTCCCACTATTGCGGGGTCTGGAGAGGGTGAGATGTACGCAGCCTTACCCATGCAAGCAAAGAGGTTGTTTCTAGGTCACAATGCAGCAACCTTATTGTTGCGGGGTACTCTGGGGAGGCCTACATGCATGTTATAAATGATAAATGTGCCTATAAATTAAACATGCTTTATGTGATTATGTGCTTATAAGTTTGATTCTTGCATATTTTATGTAATGTTATATGGATCTTTACAATTGGTTTAGCATGCTTATAAATACTAATTCAACTTCCTTAGAATTTTTTCCCAGAACTATTGTCATATATACAAGCATGCTTTAAAATTCATTAAAAATTCATATCATTGAGCCTACTCAGTAACCACATGACTTAGATATTGGGCATTAAGAACCTGCTTGCGTGGGGGTATTATTGGAAAGAACAATTCCGAGCATGGGAATGATTGTGAGGATAAGAGTGAATGTTCCAAAACCATACAAACTTGTGGCCTTGCAAACCAATAGTTGGTATGCTACACTCCTTTGCGCGCGGGTGGCCCACAGTTCAATAACGAGGATGAGTGTGAACTAGGCATTGATTTGAGATGCATTTTGATAGCCTTTCTGTTCATGACATTAATGCCGCAGTGACATCGCATAGCACCTTTCCATAAAGTACTTTCTATGAGTTGTGCTAATAAATCTAACCCATTTTCAGTGAAAAATAAAGGAAAGGCCCCAGATCAGTAATCGGACGTGGTATTGTTGATCTTTTGAAGGTCACTCATGTAGGGATTATCTTTTGGATTTGTATCTTGGCATAACTTACGGAGAAGCATGTAATAATATAATTTGAAACCTTATTTAGGTTCTATTGTGATGGATTACTAGTACTTTATTTTGAGAACCCTTGGAAAAATGTACCCTTATAGCTTTTATGCATGTGTTGAGATATAATTGCAGCATTTTGGCAAAAGTATTGATATAGATTTTGATCACTTTGAATTAGATTTGGTCTATATTCATGTTTTGATGTATTCATTTGAATATCTCACATGTAATCATGTGGTTGTATATGTTTGCTAGTAGTTATGCGCGGGCGTGCCAGAACCAAAAGTGGTTTAGTGTGTGCAAACTAATTTCCTATATGCTTGAGTCAGTGATACTCAAGGCTTTTAGATCTGACTTCTAAACTAAAACAATTGTGTGCGGCGAGTAGGAAAGTACCCTCACCAGAAATCCCTTGGCAGTACTGAAGCGCACAAGCCAAATAGTGTATGAGTTTACCAAGTAAACAATCACAAACGATTAATAAAATACAGATTTTATTAAATGTTTGGAAAATACAACCAAAGAACAGATTCAGCACAGACTGATTGTTCGTGAGAATGAAAACAGTAAAAGAAAAATAACAAAAGAGGGTAGACCTATTTGCTATGCTTACAGAAAGAACATAAAAGTTGAATGCTGTTGAATGCTTTGTTGAATGCTTTGTTGAATGCTGTTTTCGAGAGTGACGCGGAGTGCCTTGCAGCTTTGCCTGCCTCCATATTTATAGCGGCCATGATTGAATTCTGATTAGGAAAGGACTCCTTAGCTTACGCCTTAAGCTACTAATTGATTGGTTAATTGAAGAAATCCTTTTATATCAATGACTCCTTGCCTTATCGTTATCTTGATTGAAGCAATCCCACCATCTCAGGGATCATCTCGCCTAAATCCAGCTGTTGGTGATAAGATTCTTTCCCAAACGGACTCGGATTTCCCCAGATCTGTAGTGACGTCACAAATGGCAGCTGTCACCAGAACCGCCTTACCTCTATTCCCATCGGCCTCATACCTGTGACTGAAGACTCATCGGACTCATGTAATGTCTTTATGCCCGATAACATCTCTCCATGTGCTGACGTCCGATCGGGCTCACGTCACCAACCTTTATCACTTTCAGTAGATATGGTGTCCGATAGTTGGTACATTCATGTTCTCTATCTCCTCATCGGGCTCCCGTTATGACAAATGCCCGATGAAGTCCCTTATGCCCGGCGTCTCAATCGGTCTCCAACATGTGTCCTTGCTCTATTGCTGCCACCATTGATGCCCGATAAACCACTATGGGTCTGAGGCTGCCTATCGGGCTTCATACCATGGAATATCCAGGTTGCCTTCTCTAAACTTCTGGTGACGCTTCCCCTAAGCCCGATGTCATCATCTACTCCGGACCAACCGGTGTCTGAAATGCCCATGCCCGACTTTCTCTAGGCCCATCTCCTCATACCAATCGGGCTAGAAAACCTTTGGCGGTTTTTAGGTACAAACAATTGCCCCCCAAAAGGTCATATCAAACATCCCGCCTTGATTGATGTGACATTTTAAATTTTAAACTGGCCACGCGTCGAGCACGCAACAACTTGTCAGATTATGGAGAATCCCACCAGTCACTCCACATTTAATGCGCCATGATGGCGTCGTGATATTTAAATATCACCCATCCTTCGAAACTCCCCACAACGGCACAACCTATTGGCATTCTCTCTTCTATTCCTTAAGCATAACGCAGAGCTTCTCTCTCTAAAACCTCCATCTTCTCCGACGACCCATTTCTCCCATAAATGGCTCCTAAGACTGCTCCGGCCACCACTAAAGGCAAGAAGACTTTCGTTGATGCTCTTCCACCACAAAACCGATGCAGGGAGGTTAGGGCTTTGGCCAAAGCTCACGCCGCTGACATATCCACTGAATACCTCACCCCCTACAGTTCCTCCGACGGTTCTCCCGTCGCACCAGGCTTAGGCGCGGCGTTTCTTGGCCACCCTCCGGCGGCTTTTCTTCTTTTCTTCTCTCCCGTAGGAAACAAATCGTTCCTACAAGTCCCTACTCATTGGACCAAGGTCCAGACTGCTAACCAGCCAATTCGAGGATGGCCGACACCCGCCGCTGATTGGGACAAGTGGGTAACTAGGGTTTCGGCCTCTAAGGCCGTTGTCTGGAAGCAAACGGGCATCTATGATGCAATCATGCTTAGCCGGTCTCGGATCGAGATAGACCGGCCTCTCCTTCTCTCTGCCTTACTATTCTGGTCCTCATCTTGCAATGGCTTTCTTTTCCGCTGCGGACCAATGGCTCCCACCGTCAAGGACATTAGTTATCTGCTCGGCCTCCGTCCCCACGGACAAGAGATCATTCCCGGGCTTAATGTTGGGACGGCCAGCTTTGCCTATCCTCAACAAGAAGTTGTACGGGACGGGGCCATTTTTCATAGGCCGATTACAGCCTTTGGAGCCTTTCTCTCCGCTTGCATTGGGGCAGATGACACGGAGGTGTCCGATGCAGAACATACTGCCTTCATCATCTACTGGCTCAATAAATATCTCTTCTGCTCAGCCAGCCAAGCCATCACTAAAGAATACACAACCCTGGCCTTGGCTCTTACATCGGGGCAGCCTTTGGCCATGGCTACGCTGGTCTGGGCGCACCTGGTCAGAGGTATAACGGATTTCGTTCATTCGGGCTTCAGTGCTGGTGGGAGCCCGATGTGGATACTGCAATTGTGGCTTCACTCGTACTTTCCTGAATTCCAACCCACCATCACTCCCTTGGCCGACGTTCCAATCTCCGCTGTTCAATTCATGAACGTATCTCCTTCTTTACACTCTTTTGAAGAGTGTTTTACTTTCTTTTACCAGGGTTGCTCCCTTCGGGACGTCAATCTCTTCACCCCATTCTTTTCCCTTCAATTCTCTTCTTTTCTTCAGCTTTCCAATAACCCTTCCAACTGGGGTTCATCTCAAAAGAAACAAAAAATAACACCGGCCTCTGTTCAGGTTTGCTCTTCCCTTTGCTTTGTTGATTAAGCCCGAATTCCTGTCATTCAGTATTAATCATTCTGTTTTATCTTAACAGCTTGCTGACGAAGACTCGGGAGAGGATCTACTTCCAAATCCCGCTCAGACTCTTCCTCCAACTCTCCCTACATCACCGGCCTCCACAACGGCTTATCTAGAGCGAGTGGCCGTACGGGTGATGCCACTTCACATCGTGCCTCCTCTAACTCGTTCAAGCAGAGACGAGGACCTTGCTGCCTCCATCCAAGCTCCGGAGCAAGTCGTCCTCTCTTCCAGTACCGAGGATTTGGCCGATGCTGGAGCTACCGTCGAAGCCGCTGCGGACGAGGTAGACCAAGCCGTCCCTGTTGAAACTGAAGCATCCACCGGACAAGAAGAAACTACCCCGGCCATCGGATCTCCTGTTCCCACCATAATAGAACCAGTAGTGGCCGAGGTCAGTCCTCCTGAAACATCTGCCACAGAGGCTGGAGCTGAGGTCCCGCAGCCAACGGTGGCTTTGACTAGTCTTGAGACGGAGACCGGTCTCCCTTCTTCCCCACAGCCAACACCTTCTCAACCAAGTGAGGCCGATATTCGCGCAGCGATCTCGGCCTCCCTTAGTCCTCACCCCCAGGTATTGCACCATATCGCAAAGTACGTTCTTTCTTGAACTTATATCATTTTTCAAAGACCATTCCTGACCGTATTTCTATTGAACAGGGCGATCCCACAGGTCCAGTGCCCATCATACCCTTCGACGATTTTTTCTCGGGCCTGGACCTAGGAGCTTTTGACCTTGTCCCCCTCGAGCCCGAAGCAGTCTCACCTTCCATCCTTCAACAAGCCAAGGACCTGCTCTTCGGGCTTGCTGACCAAGAACTTTCCAATCTTCCTGCTGCGGCTGACGTTGACACCGCTTTGAACACACTCATGGCCGATCCTTCTCTTTCAGACGGGCAGCTATCATTACTTGTGGAGATCAAAGAAAGACTTCCTAGCGTCCGTCTTATGGATAGAACGGCCTCGAAAATTCAAGCGGATGCAGAACTTCATTTAGGCTCCCGTCAGAAAGCATTGAAGTTCTTGGAAGGGGCCAGAGCCAAGTTCGAAGCGGGAAAAGCCTCCCGTGCTCAGGTTCTAGCCAGAGGTACTTGGCTGCAGAACCGAATTGCTGTACTAAAAACTCAACTCGCCCAATGTGAGGCCGAGGTTGTTACCAACAACGCCTCTATTGGGAAAATTGATAAGGTATTATCTTTACTTGGTGGCGACGCCCAGAAGTGCAGCGATCAACTACAAACCAGCGTCCCCCTATCTCGGGCTTGGGCCCAAATGCTAGAGAGGGCCAAGAAGGACCGGTCTAGAGCCGTCAAGACCTGGGAAGACTTGAAGGCTAAGCTTAGGAATTTTGAGTCGGCCTAGAGGCCGACTCCTCTTTTGTACATATATATTTGTAAGTAAGCTGTGCTCAGCCTTATCAATACAAACATCATTTTTGTTACTCGGGCTCGGGGTCGTAATTAATGAGTTGGTCGTATTCTAACCCTGCATTTGGTTTATAATTCAAATCAATAGTCTCCCACAGAGTAGGGTAATAAGACTTCAAGTATTGACCATTTATTAATCTAGGATGAATACCTCCATCCATATCCCGCAATCTGTAAGCACCACCATTCTTGACTTGATGTATAACGAACGGACCCTCCCAGTTGACCGACCATTTCCCGTACCGATTATCCTTGTCCCCGATAGGTAACACGGCCTTCCATACCAAGTCTTCTGTACTAAAGGACTTCGCTTTTACCCTCTTGTTATACGCTCGGGCGGCCCGCTGCTTCTGCACTTTTAACGAGTCTAAGGCCATGAGCCTCGTTTCATCAAGTCCTTCCAACTCAGCTATCATAGCCTCTGTGTAATCTGCGGGCTCAAGCAGGTTCTGTAAAGCTCTCCTGGCCGATCGGACGGTGACTTCCATTGGTAACATAGCGTCGTGCCCGTAAGTTAACATGAATGGTGTTACTCCGGTGCTGGACCTCTTAGACGTCCGATAGGCCCACAGTGCCTCAGACAACAACTTGGTCCATTCCCTAGGGTTCTCATCGATCATCTTCTCAACGATCCCCTTAAGAATCTTGTTGGTTGACTCGGCCTGGCCGTTAGCTTGAGCATAGTATGGGGTAGAATTGAGAATTTTAATCCCTCTGCTCTCTGCAAAAGCGGTTGTCTCGGCCCCTGTGAACACAGACCCTTGGTCGGCCGTTATGGTTTCTGGCAGGCCGAATCGATGTATGATGTGTTCTTCAATGAATTTTATCACGGTGGCCTGGGTCACTATCTTACATGGTATGGCCTCGGCCCACTTAGTGAAGTAATCCGTCGCCACTATAATGAAACAGTGTTGGCCTGATGATGGTGGCAAGACTTTGCCAATTAAATCCATAGCCTACCCTCTGAACGGCCATGGCTTTATTATTGGTTGAAACTCCTTAGCCGGTACATGCTGGATCGGGCCATGCTTCTGACACGCTTGGCATCCCTTTGCATAGATGATACAATCCTTCAGCATGCCTGGCCAATAATAGTTATACCTTCTCAGCAACCATTTCATTTTTGTACCGGCCTGATGAGCCCCACAAATCCCTTCATGCACTTCAGCCATCACCTGCATGGCCTGTTTCTTGCCTAAACACCTCAAAATCACGTCGTCACCGATGGGCTTTTTAAACAACTCTCCATCGAGTATCACAAATCGGACCGCGAACAGTCTAACTTTCCGGTCTACCCTGACATTTGGGTGATTCAGGTACTCGATGATAGGCCCTCTCCAGTCGTCCTCCTCCATCAAGACCGAATTGGTACTAGCGTACCAACCTCTTCTTGCGACGGAAGGCAGTGATCGGACATGAACCGTGATAACTTGGTCTTCCAAAACCTTTGTAGAAGACGAGGCCGATCCTGTCTTAGCCAGCTTATCGGCCTCGGTATTCGTAGACCTAGGGATATAACTCACGCTAATATCATCAAACTCGTCCATGAGCTGCGTGGCGACAGAGTGAAACGGGCATAATTCCCAACTTTTTATTTGGAACTCTCCTGATATATGCCCGATCACTAGCCCTGAGTCTCCCTTTATGTGTACGGACGATGCCCCCAACTCAAGGAGTATCTCTAGTCCGATAATTAATGCTTCATATTCGGCCTGATTGTTTGTGCACTTGAAATCGAGCCGAAACGACATTTTTGTCTTCTTATATTTGGGTGATACAATGACCACACCTGCCCCAACACCCTCTGCGCTCTTGGACCCATCAAAGATCAATGTCCATGGGACCAAGGAAGTGTTTAATACTTTAGGTGCTGCTAGCAACTCTCCTAGATCAGTTGGATCTGGGTGATCAGCCAAGAAATTGGCTATGGCCTGGCCTTTAACCGATTGCTGTGATCGGTATTGGATGGCAAATTCCATCAGGGCCAAGGTCCATTTTCCAATTCGGCCTCTCATGATTGGTCTTGACAACATATATTTTATCACATCGGTTTGACATATAATATAAGTAGAAACGGGCAACATATACGTTCTTAACTTCTGTGATGAAAAATACAATGCCAAGCATAATTTCTCAATCGGCGCATAGCGCTGCTCGATTGGAGTTAATATTCTGCTTAAGTAATAAACGGCTTGCTCATTTCCTTGCTCATTATCCTGAGCTAACATACTTCCTATAGAGCAGTCAGAAGCCGATATATACAATTTAAGGTACCTACCCTTCTTGGGTGGCATTAAAACTGGGGAAGTTGACAAATATTGCTTAATTCCCTCAAAGGCCTGTTGATGGCTGTCTTCCCACTTGAATTCTTCATCGGTCTTGATCTTCAATAGTGGGGTCCATACTTGGGTCTTTCCTGCACAGTTGGAGATGAATCTTCTCAGGAAATTAATCTGCCCGAGCAGCCTTTGAAGCTCTTTCTTATTGGCTAGTGGCTTTGCTGCCTGTATTGCCCGAGCCTTGTTCTTGTCCACCTCTATCCCTCTTTGATGCACCAGGAATCCTAAGAAGTTCCCTGCCGAGACACCGAAAGCACATTTGAGAGGGTTCATTTTTAGTTTGTGAGCCCGCATTCTTTCAAACGCCTTCTCTAAGTCTCTCAAGTGATCGGCGTTGTCGCCCGATTTTACGACCACATCATCAATGTAAACCTCCATGAAATGCCCGATCATATCATGGAAAATTGAATTCATCGCCCTCTGATATGTGGCTCCAGTGTTCTTTAGTCCGAAAGGCATGACAACCCATTCAAAGGTTCCAATTGCCCCCGGGCACCGGAAAGCTGTCTTCGGAACGTCCTTCTCAGCAATGTAAATCTGGTTGTACCCTGAGTGCCCGTCCATAAAGGACAAAATTTTATGTTTGGCGGCCGAATCAATCAACTGATCGGCCATGGGCATAGGGTACTCGTCTTTTGGGGTAGCTAGGTTTAGATTTCTGAAATCAATACAGACTCTCAGCTTACCATTTTTCTTTACCACTGGGACTACATTCGATACCCATTCTACGTACCTGGCTGTCCAAATGAAGCCAGCTCCCAAAAGTCTCTCAATTTCTTCTTTTACCTTCATCGTGACTTCAGGTGACATGCGCCGTGGGAGCTGTTTAAACGGCCTAAAACCCGGTTTAATTGGCAAACGGTGCTCCACCAATTCTCTGGATAGTCCGGGCATCTCATCGTAATCCCAAGCAAAGCAATCCTTGTATTTGTGCAAGAGAGCAATGATATCGGCCTGAAACCGCGGTTCAAGCACCTGACTCACATATGTGGGTTTGTGCTCTCCTTCATTACCCAGGTTGACCTCCAATAGTGGATCCTGCACGTCGGCCTTCAAGTCATCAAGCTTAGCTGTGGCCGTTTCGAGTTCATCCATCTGAATCTCTTCCTCTATTGGCGTTTCTTCTTCATAGATACAATCGGCCAGATTTATCATTCCGTCTACAGGGCCGATCTCTAATCTCCTATCGGCCAAATATGCGCACCATCTTGCCATGCTGACCTTAAGGGCCAGCTGTCTTTTAACTTCAATTGGTCGTGGATCCATCGAAGTCTTCTTGTTCATTAATCTCTATCGGCCTTGACTCTTCTGTCCGACTTAGATTGTGATAACCAAGCTTTAAATTTGGTAGAATTTCTTTATGGAATGTGGCTGCATTTGGTCTGCCCAGTTTGCCGCATCCTAGTAACTTGACAGGTCCGATATCATCTTCGTATAATACTGCATCGGCTGTCTGCACCCGGGCAACGAATGGCTTCGTATCAGCCCCAACCACTTCCACTTCGTCATCTCTCCAAAAGATCAACAATTGATGGAGAGTGGAAGGGATGCAGTAATTGGGATGGATCCAATCACGGCCAAGCAACGCGTTGTACGCGGCCGATGTCTCAACGATGAAAAAAGCTGTCATGGCCGTTTGGGTTCCAACCGTCAGCTCCAGAGGCAAGATGCCCTTTGTCTTAGATGGTGTGCCCGTGAAGCTCTGAACATTCATCTCGGTCGGAATCAGTTCCGACTCAGATTTTTGAAGAATCCTCAGCATGATTTGGGGCATGATGTTGATTGTAGATCCCCCATCAATCAATATTCTATTCACGGGGATCCCCTCAATGTGTCCTTTTACGTATAACGGCTTTAGGTGCTGAGACATTTGATAGGTAGGTTCTTCGAAAACCACCTTGACTGGCCCTGCTGGTTTCAGCCCTTCTTCAGTTTGGATCCCTTTTGGCCTCAAGATGGTTATCTTAGGCCGATCGGTTTGTATATTGGTAGCTTCCACGTTCTTGCTCGTAGCCTCTACCACCCTGGGTCTGACGGTCTCTCCACCACCCCAAGACAAACTTTCTATTACCGCCGACTCCTTGGTCTGGCCTTCTATTACGTCACCTTCAATGGCCGCTGGCTGATCCGGTTTGGCCATGAATGACATGGGAAGAGTAAACACCATGTTTGAGGATAGATTTTTCAGGATTGTTCCGAATTGAATTAGTGTATCATCCTCATCTTCATAATCATCGGCCTCCTCCATTGGATGGGCCGATGGCTCACACTTTTCTTGTTCAAAAAGTTTCTTTAAGCGCTCTGTGGCATGCATCGCCCCTTTGCCCGCTTTCTTGTCGAAAATGGGCTCATCTTCTTCCATGGCCGTTATCTGTTTGCCGGCCCTATGCTGCGGGGACCTTGGAGGATCCTGGACGTGACCCTTCGATTGCTGCCGTTCCCTCTCGGCCTGTCTCAGCCTCTGATACCTCCTCTTCTGAGACTTGCTGTATTGAGGCATCGCTGGAAATTTTGGATGCTCAGCTCTATACCATCTCCCATCACTCACTCTTGGTGGGAGTATCATTCGGGAGCGAATGTCCGATGCTGCAACCCTTTGTGAGGCACTCATCGTGGGTCGTGATCGATATTCCCTTCCTTCCATATGACTCGAGCTAGGCATACCGCTTGCTGGCGGCGGCTTCGGCTTCCACTCGGGCTTTACGCGTCCCTGTTTGGGCAAGGAAAGCCTCTCATGCACGGATCTTCTCGGGCTGTACTCTCGTCGTTCCTCAACTCTAGGCCTCTTGCTTGGGCTAGAGGCCCCTTTCTTGATATCGGCCTTGCACCTCGGACACAGGCCTTGTTCTATCAGCTCTAGTTGGTGTCGTAAATCTGCGATCAAATTATCTGTGGTTGATCGGGCTACCTCGACCTCAGCCTTTTGTTCTGTTTCCTTACGTTCCTGGTATGTCCTCTGAAGCTCGTGAATAGTCACCTTCGGCCTATCAGTTCCTGAAACGGCAATTTGCTTCCCTTCCCTTTGCTTTGGGACCTTCTCACTATCGGTCAAGTCTATCTTGACCCTTGGCCGTGTCAGCTTAGTCAAATCGGGCATTACCATATTGGTTCCAGTGATCTGTGGGAACGGATTCGCATCAACTCCCATAGCTTTGTCCGAAAATTTGAACACTCCTTTCTCCACGTTCTCCTGTATCACATTACGAAAAACAACGCAGTTATTAGTGGAGTGTTTCCAGGAATTATGCCACTTACAATATTCCTTATTTTTTATATCATCGGCCTTGGGGATCCGATGACCTTCACCTAGCCTGATCACTTTTTCAGCCAAAAGGGCATCAAAAATCTGATCGGCCATCGTTATGTCAAATGTGTAATTTTTTCCTGCCTCGAACGTCATTTTCTTAGCAGCGGCGTTATTATTGACCGGTTTGTTCAAGGCATTACACACAATAGGCCGCTTAGAGATTAGTTCGGCCATGTCGATTTCTGCCTCGAGGTCACAATCTGCTAGATGGACCTCGTAGTTGGGATCTTTGTAATACGTTCCCTTAGAAGAATTCTTCTTTTCCTGTTCATCAAGTAGGATACGCTCGTAACGGGCGGCCCTTGAAGCCAGCTCGAATAAATCACGGAAATCAGTCCCTTCGAACTTTTTGCGAAGCTCGAAGGACATTCCGCCCATAGCCATCTTTGCGTATTCTTCCTCGGGCAATATTGTCTTACATCTGTACTTAGCCTTCCTAAATCGGGCTATATATGTTTCAACGGTCTCTCCCACTAGTTGGAGCATCCTAGATAGATCTGCCAACGATATCTCGGGCTCAGTCCTATAAAACTGCCCATGAAACAATTCCTCCATTGCTGGCCAATTTCGTACTGAATTGGCCGGGAGATTGACATACCACAAAAATGCTATGCCCGTGAGTGAATTTGGAAACAACCTTAGTTTTAAAGGGTCGCTATTGCCTGCATGGCCGCATTGCACAATGAATCGGCCTATGTGCTCTACCGTGGTATGCTCACTTTTCCCAGAGAATAGGGTAAAGTTCGGAACTTTATACCCTGGTGGGAAATTAACTTGGTCAATTTCGGGCGGGTAAGGCCGTCGGTATGTTGGCCTCTCCATCCTTCTCATGAACGGGCCATACTCTTCATGTATGGCCGCCACCAACTCCTCCCTGTCAATAGGCTGCGCAACGGGTCGGGCATTCACCAAAGGTGGTGGTGGTGGCTGTTGGTTGTTATTGGCCTGACGAAGCCAAAAATCATCAGTATTCCTTTGCCCCCAGCAGCGTTACCTAGGGGCATCTGTTGGCCGTTTACCTCTGGGTTTATTAGTGGAAGTGGCAACTGTTGATTATTATTCATCTGGTGGGTCCAAAACCCGCCATTGTTTCTTTGCCCCCCAGCAGCGCGAACTAGAGGTGGTGTACGGTCGAACTGGGTTTCAACACGGCCTCCTGTCTGGACAAAGTTTGGCGTCGCCGATCCACTGGGATCGGTGATCACCACGCCACTGGCCGTTTCGTTATGTAATTCGGGCTTCTTGCCCGAGATGTTACCCTCCCTTAGGTTTGGACAGACATAGAGTGGGTCTTTTGGTTTGTCGGACTCCAGCGGCGTGCCAGAGCCCGATCCCGAGCCTGAGCCTGATCCCGAGGTATTTTGGTTGTTATTGGCCTGAAGAACAGCGCAAAGCTGTTGTATCTGAGTAGCCAGGGCGTCCAGCTTCACGTGGGTAACCCTAGTCTCCATGACCAACTCAGACTGTTCCCGGCGTATATCGGCCGTTTGCCTGACCACATTGTTGAGACCTGCCATTGACCCTATCAAGGTATTATAGTCCTGCCTCAAGGGATCAACGGTGGCTCTCACGGTTTCCGAGATTGCTTCAATAGTAACGCCACCGTCGTCCGGAGAATGACCAGTGCTTTCCTCCATAGGTGGATCAACGGCCGACTCGTCTTGGCCGTTTTTGCCGATCTGCTTATCCTTCTTTGGCGGCATGACTTGACACTATGGGTCCCACCGGGCGTGCCAAAATGTTTGCTAGTAGTTATGCGCGGGCGTGCCAGAACCAAAAGTAGTTCAGTGTGTGCAAACTAATTTCCTATATGCTTGAGTCAGTGATACTCAAGGCTTTTAGATCTGACTTCTAAACTAAAACAATTGTGTGCGGCGAGTAGGAAAGTACCCTCACCAGAAATCCCTTAGCAGTACTGAAGCGCACAAGCCAAATAGTGTATGAGTTTACCAAGTAAACAATCACAAACGATTAATAAAATACAGATTTTATTAAATGTTTGGAAAATACAACCAAAGAACAGATTCAGCACAGACTGATTGTTCGTGAGAATGAAAACAGTAAAAGAAAAATAACAAAAGAGGGTAGACCTATTTGTTATGCTTACAGAAAGAACATAAAAGTTGAATGCTGTTGAATGCTTTGTTGAATGCTTTGTTGAATGCTGTTTTCGAGAGTGACGCGGAGTGCCTTGCAGCTTTGCCTGCCTCCATATTTATAGCGGCCATGATTGAATTCTGATTAGGAAAGGACTCCTTAGCTTACGCCTTAAGCTACTAATTGATTGGTTAATTGAAGAAATCCTTTTATATCAATGACTCCTTGCCTTATCGTTATCTTGATTGAAGCAATCCCACCATCTCAGGGATCATCTCGCCTAAATCCAGCTGTTGGTGATAAGATTCTTTCCCAAACGGACTCGGATTTCCCCAGATCTGTAGTGACGTCACAAATGGCAGCTGTCACCAGAACCGCCTTACCTCTATTCCCATCGGCCTCATACCTGTGACTGAAGACTCATCGGACTCATGTAATGTCTTTATGCCCGATAACATCTCTCCATGTGCTGACGTCCGATCGGGCTCACGTCACCAACCTTTATCACTTTCAGTAGATATGGTGTCCGATAGTTGGTACATTCATGTTCTCTATCTCCTCATCGGGCTGCCGTTCTGACAAATGCCCGATGAAGTCCCTTATGCCCGGCGTCTCAATCGGTCTCCAACATGTGTCCTTGCTCCATTGCTGCCACCATTGATGCCCGATAAACCACTATGGGTCTGAGGCTGCCTATCGGGCTTCATACCATGGAATATCCAGGTTGCCTTCTCTAAACTTCTGGTGACGCTTCCCCTAAGCCCGATGTCATCATCTACTCCGGACCAACCGGTGTCTGAAATGCCCATGCCCGACTTTCTCTAGGCCCATCTCCTCATACCAATCGGGCTAGAAAACCTTTGGCGGTTTTTAGGTGCAAACAGTATATTGGATTATTGGGATGGTTGAGAACTTAAACAGTCCCCTCATCGTAGAGTGATTGAGACTTCTAAGCACGAATTTGGACAAGAACCCCCACCCTGACTGGAGTCAGTTCGCTGATTCGCTCCAACCTAATTGACTGCATGCATAGAAAAAGAAAATTTGCATAAATTAAAATAAAATGAGATAGTACAAGTAAAAATCTAAAGTTTTTTTAATTTTTTTTTTTAGCCAAGACCCTTCGCTACTATTTTTGGTGTACTAACTAAGGAGTCATTTCTTACTTTTTTTTATTTATTATTTTCGATCATTTTTGTCATTTGAGAGTTAGTTACACCATGCCATTATTAGGTTTTTTTTTAATAAAAAACTTTAAAATTCCATAACTTCCAATTTTCAAACTCATTTTTTTGGATCGTGAAATCGAGATCTTTAAAACAAGATCCATATGTGAAATGAAATTCTGAAGGAACAAAAAAAAGTCAAAATTTTCAGTTTGTTGTTCAACAATTTTATCTTTTATCTTTTTTCAAACAAATAATTATCTGGTTGAAAAATGACGACTTTAGATGGCCACAATTGATCTCTTCTTCTTCTTCTTCTTCTTCTTCTTCTTCTTGATTTCATGTATTTTTTCAAGATCTATGTAGTGGATAATTTTGCAAAATCGAATAATTTGGAGCCTCGTTTTGAGCTTTTATTTGTTTGAATCAAAGGACCATAACTTTATCATCCATATGTGAAATGAAATTTGCAAGTAAAAAAAACTCAAATTTTTCTGTTGGCTGTTTAGCAATGATATCTTTTATCTTTTTACAAATAGATAATTATCTAGTAGAAAAATGAAGAATTTAGATGACCATAATTGATCGTTTTTTTTTTCCTCTTCTTCTTCTTCTTCTTCATTTCATGCATTTTTTTCGAGATCTACGCAGTGGAGGATTTGGAGCCTCGTTTTGAGCTTTAATTTGTTTGAATCAAAGGACCATAACTTTATCATTTTTTTTGGGGCCTTTTTGAGTGATTTTTAAAATTTAATTTCTTGATATTTTTTGAAATCTACACTTTAGACTTTAAAATTGTGCAAAAATAGATAGTTTGGTGTCTCATTTGAAGCTTTTATCTGGTTGAAGTAAACAACCATAACTTTATCATTTTTTGGCCTTTTGGGTGCTTTTGTTTTCGATTTCATGTAGATCTACACATTGATGGATCGATGTCAATTTTGCAAAAAAAAGTATATTTTTGTTAAATTCATGCAAATATATAAATATATGTTTTCATGTTTTAGCTTCTTTTTTTCCCTGCCATGATTACATAGTCAATATTGATCTCGTTGTATCTTTTGGTTGTGTCCCAAATATTACTCTTTAAATAAATCAAAATTGAATAAGAACAGACTTGTAGATCAAAAGTTAAGACAATATGGAGTTTTTTTAGGCATAAAGAGTATGTTTTGACGAGGACCTGATGATTAGTTAAACAAAACATGCGTGAGTTTTATGTAGGGGGAATCCATCCCGTAAACGAGCCTGCCTAGCCCACCTACAATGGAGTCCGGACCAGATCGGTCCACTTGACACCCCATTAATGCTAGATCTCGTCGAATCAACGAACCGCTTACGATGCCATCTCTAGGGTCTGTTTGGGAATCTCCAAAATAGGATTTGGTTCATTTCAAGTCTAATTTTCGGGTTTTTGTGAAAATCAAGTATATGTTGGTTTGACATAGAACTTATTTTAACAAATTTATTAGAATGAACACGGATTCCTATACAAGAACTACAGAGTTACAAAATTAAGTTCTCACAAACACCAGATAAAAGTTGAATTTGGAATTAACTAAGTCCTGATTTAGGCATTCTCAAAAAAGGCTCTTAACATAACCGTTGAGCCAGCGGCCCAGAATATTCTATTTCTGGCGCCAAACCAATAACGAAAGAAACTTCCATAACGAAAGAATATCGTATTTATAGTTAAGGAATGTTTCCAATCAGTATTTACATGGAGATAAAAAATACGGTGCGACTTTTACTAGGGTAAACTTTATGAAAAAATTACTGATAAGAAAAAAAAGTTGTTTTATAAGTACATATTACCCCTCTTTTCTTTTTTTGTTTGGGTCCCTCTTTCCCGCAAATGTCATGAGAACATACTTTTAAGTTCTAACAATTAAATTTTTCAATCAAAACTAATCATCTTTAAGTAGACATTATTTTGAATAAGATAACAAATATTTTACTCAGTTTGTGATATATCCAGTCAATTTTAAACTACACATTCTTGGCGTTAATTTTATAATTAAAAGAGAGATAATATTAAAAGAGATAATTTATAAACTGCACATTCTTGGCGTTAATTTATAAGTAAAAGAGAGATAATATTAAAAAATTAGTCTTAACAACCACATATTCACTCATATCTTCATTGATATCATCAACTAATTTAAATGATGCACATTTCATAACATTATTATAGGACTAATTGTCAATAATCGATCTAAATGATTTTCATACACAAGGAATAAATTTTAAACATTTTTCATTTCTTTTTATTGTTGTCTCTTGAGATTACAAATTCTAAATGTGGTCCAAGAATATGTTGATTGTTGGCACAAAATAATTGTTTCAGACAATTGCTCACTCCGTCCTATTTTAATATTTGACCATTTTTTTTTAGCCGTCCCAAAACTATAGAACACTTTAACTATTAAATGCGTATTTTTCATTCATTTTTCAACAATCCCCTTCCTAAACTAAAATATAGAGGAGGAGTAGTATTTGGTAAAAGGAAGTAAAATGTGCAAAATTTGAAGAATAAACTTTTTTTTAATGAGAGACAATACATTTAAATTTGCTTAAAAAATTGGAAATACAGTATTTGGTAAAAGGAAGTAAAATGTGCAAAATTTCAAGAATAAACTTTTTTTTAACGAGAGACAATACATTTTATAATATTTGCTTAAAAAATTGGAAATACGAAGATATCTATATAATAAGGGAGGAAATGGTTTGTGACGTTTGTCTCCCCCAAGGCAAGGACAAAGAAGGGTTCAGATTTTGTTTGGGATGTTTGCCTTTAAAGACAAACGACGGCTGAGATCAACCCAAATTTCTTTTAAGTTTCAAATTTCAAACACAAACCCTCATACTCTATCATCTCTCACATGACCTCCCCTCTACCCTCTGTTTTCTCTCACACAATCTCTCTCTAACTCAGTATGTCTCTCCCTCTCTCTTTCTATTGCCCTCTACTCTCTCTTTGTCTCACCCCAAAATTTGAAATCCCTCCTTCAGCTTCCACGAACTCACCACCATCACCACCACAGCCGAACCTCCGACTTCTAGCGCCGGCTAGCTAGTGTTTCCCCCATCTCGGTAATCTCTCTCTCTCTCTCTCTCTCTCTCTCTCACACACACACACACACACACTTTATTCTCATAGATTTTAACACACACTCTAGGGTTCCTGAAATAGTGAGTTTTCTGATTTCTATTTTCTCTCTCTAATGCTCTTATCTAATTTTCTTTTCTTCTTTTCACGAGGTGAAGAAAGCTAGGGCTCCATCGAAAAATTTGGGAAGAGTTGCTAAGCAGAGCTTTGCCTACTACTCTCATTAGTAACTTTATTAATGTGATGGAGGTAACTTTTGGCATGCGGTTCCATGTAGTCTGTGTTAGCCTTAGTTTTTTGAATCTGTAATTTTTGCAGACCCGATATTCTCCGTAGTTTTCGCGCTGCCACATAGTGCTCCATTTGGCTTGCAAATTTCAATGAAGGAAAGAAAATAAATATGAGAGGATTTTCTCTCTAATCATATCTGGTGAGCTCTTTTCTGTACCTTACTTCTAAGTTGATTTCCTCTTTCATTACCTATTGGTTTAGCTTCTTATTTTTTTATTTTTAGTTCTTAGTTTGAACTAGGTTGGGGTTAATTAATGGTTAATGTGAGTAAAGCAAATTGTGGTTGTCGACTACTTGATCTTGCTGTTGTTGTTGAAACCCAGAGCTGTTGACTACTTGATCTTAATGGTTAACCTTATTATGTAGTTGTTGAATCGCTATTTCTATGCAAGGTTAATGGACAACACTGTTGGAGGCATTTCTTTTACATGGGTTTCATTCTCTTTCTTAGTAGTGTATTGTTGTAACTGACTAAAGGTTGTCAAATTTTTTTCTTTGCAGGTAATACTGTTAGGCCTAAACACTCATATTGTGTCATGTTGTTCAATGTTAATTGTAGTTGCTTTAATTTTGTGTCCTTTTTTGTTTATTTTATTTTTAATTTCACTTACTTTTTTTCCTTTTCTTTTTTCTTTTCTAAATTAGCTTTTGCATAGAAAGTAATATATAGATTTTATCTTATTCTCTCTCTCTCTCTCTCTCTCTCTCTCTCTCTCTCTCTCTCTCTCTCTCTCTCTCTTTTGACTCTCATTGGACTTTGTTTGTAATTCTCATTCTCAAGTTTTTCAGCTCATTTACTTGAGCCCAATTTTGCTACTAATAGTACAAATTCTTGCTTTTCATTTGTGAAAACAATAATCTATTTGTCTGATTTAGTTGTTGCTGTTTTCTTTTATTTTCTTAGTTTTCCTAAAAGCTATCGTTTGGCTCCTTTGAAGCTTTGTGGTGATGATAGATTGATGCTCCAAGTCCCGAGGCTTTGAGGTAATTTTCGATCCCATTTCAACTGGTCAATGTACTAATTTTCTTATGACAAAGTTTCTCCTACTAATTTTCTGATTTTCTTATTCGGTTCGGTTTGTTGCTATATAATTTTTAATTTTTTTTTTTTTTTGGAAAAAGTCGCTTTCTAATTTTGATAAGCCTTTTTACTTGATATTTACTTAGTTTATAGTGCTTCTCATATCACATCTCTCTCTCTCTCTCTCTCTCTCTCTCTCTCTCTCTCTCTCTCTCTCTTCCCCGCTAAAACATATTAGCTTTTAGTTTGATTTAATCTCCCTCTCTCACTCACACACACAGAGCCTCTAACCACTCCCCAAGCCTCTAAACTAGAGCCCTTAATCAGTCCTAACAACCCCTTTGTCTATACTATTTGCATAGTTTATTTGGAATAAGGTTAACTCTAAATGGTTAACATCCATCCTTGCTTAGTATGATCCTTCTAGCATTTATGCACGATAGTATGGTCTTTTTGATAGTCTTTTACATTCATCTAATCCTAATACGTTCCTTAATTTATGTCTTCACATTCACAGGCTAACGAGACAACACCGGCAACCTCGGCTAGAAGTGTCGAGGGTTACACCAATGACTTAAAAGAGGTAACATCTTTTGAGCTGGGATTTGGTGTGATTCGTTTGCTTGAGGTAGTTTTGAGGTTTGACTGATTGAACTATGGATTTGGTAATCTCTTTTGAGGTGTTTTTTTTTATTGAAGCTATGATTGAATAGAGTGAAGTACCTCTAATTTTTTATTGAAAGAAATACTTTCAAGAATCTCATTTACCTCCCTTATTTTTAATTTTAGTATCAGTTTTCCCCCTCCCATTAACAAATCGTTAGAAAATTTAAGGGGAATCTAACACTAAATTCATAAATAAGAGAGGTAAGTGAGATTTCTGAAACATGAGGGAAGGTATGTGTATTAAGGCCAAACCTCAAGGGACGTAGGTGATATTTACCCTAATTTAAAAGCCCTTCTTGAGAGATAAGGCAGACAATGAAGATGCGTATTAATTGAGTATCATGAGAGAGACATAAATTGAGAGCAAGGGAAGAAGCACATATAGTGTTGTGAAGAGGAAAGAGGAAAGAAAAAAGAAAAAAACTAAAGGTCGCTTTAGTCTTTACTTTAACATAATGCTTCAGACTTACAGTCAAGATATTTCAAACACTTTTGGAGGTCGCTTTAAGCATTGCTTATGGCTTTGAGACTGAGAATGGTATTCACCTTATTTTAAACCATTTTTCATTAATTTAAAATGGTTAAAATGAAGCTAGAGGTTCATCAATTGTAGTACCTGTAAAATCCGTATTGCCTTTTTATATAATTTCCTAAATTCCTAAGTGTGACCTCGTATATTGATTTTGTGTTTTAATATTCGTGTCGTTTAATTTATAGCTATAGAACGTATCCTACATTCACTGTCGCATTAATATTAATAACTACAGGTTATACTACATTTTCACTGCCGCTAATTTTAAAACTACCGGTTATAATATACATTTTCATTGTCACTTAATTATAGATTATATAAATCTGTACTTCTTTATTAATGTAACTTCCTAAACTTATAATAAATAAGCCTGACCCCGTATATTAATATATTATATATTAATATTTGGACGTCGCTTAAATTATAATTGTATGATATATTATAATTTCATTGTCATCTAAATTTAGACCCATATATATTAATATATCATCTTTTAAATGTTTAGAATCTATGATTATAGGTTATAATATTCGGACCCGATAGTTCTGTAATTATAATTAGGATTATAATACATATTATTGATAATTTTTATTTAAACCTCGGACCCGTAAAATTTGTGTTAACCCAGACTGAACGACACGTGAACCTAGACGAGCACATGATACAAGTACTACCTAAGATGCTTAATTATACTACCTAAACCCCTTCTATCTATTGGACAAAAACACTCCCCAAATACACCTTAGAACCACCGGATTTCCACCACAACACCCTCAAAACACACTGGTCACTCACTGTAACAACCCAAAAATTTCTAAGTGTGTAAATAATTATTTTAATTATAATTTTCAGTTAGCAATATTATATGAGTGTGTCTATGTAAGACACGTGTTTGAAATTTTTAAGTTTGGAGGACATATAAATAAAATCATTAGTGAGCCCTTTAGTTTTAATGCTACATTTTATTAATTTATATTTATTAAAAAAAAAAGTGAAGTGTTGATATGCATTTTTTTATATAGTGTTTGCAAGCCCGCGAATGTGTCAAATAGTGTATCTGGTATTGAAATTAAGTACCCGGGGTATGAGTACCCTTTGGGCTAGCAATTTTAGTGGTTTGTGTTACATATTGGGCTCATATGGGTCACTTTAGTGAGCCCATAAGAAGAAAAACGGGATTATTAATATTTGTGTGAGTAATATATGTATTGTGTGTGTATGATATGTATATACATAGATAATATATCCTAGGGTTAGAAAAAAAAAAAAAAGAGAGCAGCCTCAAGAGAGAGAGAGAGAGAGAGAGAGAGAGAGAGAGAGAGAGAGAACAAGAGATAAAGAGAGAAGAGGCAACCCTAGCCACCTAGAAGGAGAAGAAAAAGAGAAGAGAAGAGAAAAGAAGGGAATTCACCATCATCAATATCATCTTGCTTTTCCCAATTCGGTGAGTAAACATTTAGATTTGTAGGGTTGATTCGTAGTTTGATTGATTTTTGATTTGTGTTCATTATAGTTTGAATAAATCGTATGGATGGGTGTTTATATAGATACGGATCTATAGTGATATATACATATACATATACATATACATATATAAATATATATATATATATCAAAGGTTGGATATGAGTAATTTGGAAAATTGAAGAAAAAAAATAGACTAACACAAATTCGGATTTGGGCAAATTGAAGAAAACTCTCAGATCTGTTTTAGAAAATAATTCGTATTAATTCATATATTGTGTTTTTTGTAAAACCGTCCGCTTAAGTCAATGTAAAACGCGATTCTGCACGTTTTTCGTCCAATGGTGTTTTTTCCAGTTCTGCACCATTTGGGCAGAAAATTCATATTACAGTAGCAGTAAATGTCAACTCCAAATTTCGAATTATGTTTATGAAAATTATTAGAGATGTTTCTTTGTGCGGAATTCTTATGAGGAACAAATTTCAACCCAGGTTGGTTTTGGGGCTGTTTAATATAAGGTTTGTTTGGGACAGTTCTAAATAGTATTGTTGAATGCCGATTTTAAATGCTATAACTTATGCTATGTGTGGTATTAAATGATGATTGTGGAAATACTACGTTAGAGACGTAAATAGAATTTTGGCGCAAAGGCCTTGATGATGCCAGAATTTGGTAAGAGTAAAGTAGAGCAATTTGATGAGAGAGGGAGTGAGAGACTATTTTTTGTATGTGGTTCGGCCCTGTTAATGAAGGTACCTACGTCCACGGGTGTGTCTGAGCACGTTCACTAGCAAATCACCGGCGGGCCTGGTGAGCCAACAAAGAGGGGCGGCACTACCAGTAATACCGGCCTGGTGTATGCGTATAATGGTGAATTTTATAGAGGTGCTGTGTAGACTAAAGAGTTGGCGGCCCCTTCAATGGGGGGTGAGAGGTCTCTTTTATAGATGTAAGAGACCTACTCATACATGGATAAGGAAATATAATCCTATTGATATAGATTGGCATTAATTATGGGGATTTCCTAATTAGATTAGGAAATAGTGTGCACTTTCCATTAGTCTTCTAGCTTGAGTAGGAAGCTGCCCGTAATGCTCGGGATCACGCCTATGGGCCCAGATGAGCTGTTCCCGCGGCGGGATGTGCATGTGCGGTTTTCCCAACCTGCTGGCTGGGTCGTGAATGAACCGCTCGAGCTGATGCTTCTGAGGAGTTGTGCATGATTTGCCCGGGGCATGGACTAGCTGCTGATTTTGAACCACTCAGTCATAAGATAGAGCCAATTTTGGGCGTATCAGCTGCCCCTCCCCCCCCCCCCCCATTTCCAAGATTGGCCAGATGTTATATCGGGGCAAGTTTGGAAATCAGTTTGATGTTACTTGCCGCTGTCTGAGTGCTTGTGGAAGCTGCCTCGGGGCTTCTGAGCCTGATGAGTCCTCGGGAACTGGCTGAGAGTTGAGACCCAGCCTAGCTCGGGACTTTTAGGTGCTCGGGAACTGACCGGGAGTTGAGACCCAGCCTAATTCGGAGTCTTTGAATGCTCGGGAAGTGACCGAGAGTTGAGACTCGGCCTACTTCGGAGTCTTTTTTGCTTGAGTTAACTCCCAGGATGGTTATCTTCTGCCCGTAAACCTTCGTCAAGGCTGTGGGTAGAAGGATTTTACCATGTTGGAAAAGCCGACCTAAAGCGTATTGCTCTAGGGTCCTTTTTTATTTTAACTCCCCAAGATGGTTGTCTTCCGCCCGGCCAGCCTTCGTCAAGACTGTTGGGAGAAGAGCTTGACCATGTTGGTAGAGCCGACCTAAATCACGTTGCTTTAGGGTCCTTTTGCACCTCTATCGTCGGCCAACCTAAGAGATTTTAGTCACCTCTATCATCAGTCTGGACCTAAGTGGAGTTAATGCCTCTGAGTACTGTAGGTGCTCGGGTTGTCCAAGATTCTGACTTAGTTATCCGCGAGGCCTATATATACCCGGTGTGATTACCTGTTTAGTTCACTACGCCATCTTGCCCCCCAAGCTCTCGCTAAGACGAGGGTCTTACAGAGGCTATGACTGTAGGTAACCGACCTGGAACATGGTGGTTGCAGGGTCATTTGAAGCTTGCCATCATCAGCCACCTAGGGGGTTTTCCCCCATCGTCGGTTGGACCTAAGCGAAGCCGGTGCCTCGGGTGTGATCCCGAGGTCTTTAGTGCCTGGGTTCGGAGCCCGAGGTCTTTTGAGTGCCTGGGTTCGGAGCCCAAGGTCTTTTGAGTGCCTGGGTTCAGAGCCCGAGGTCTTTTGAATGCCTGTGTTCGGAGCCCAAGGTCTTTTGAGTGCTTCGGGGTTAGACCCGAGGTCTTTAGATGCCTCGGGGTTAGGCCCGAGGACTTTGTATGAGCTCTGACAATCGGTGGAGCCTCACGCGGTGATCAGGCAAGTACCACTGTAGTCGGGCTCATCTAGACTGATGGAGACAGGAGGTCGGATCAGGATCGTCGGGCTTCAAATTTCTCTGTGCTGGAGGCAAAGTCGGAATTGCTTGATCTTGACCGATGTGAACTGGAGATCAGGCCGGGGCTGCCGGACTCAGACTGCTGCGAATTGGAGGTCGGGTCGGGACTACCGGACCCTACCTGCTGTGAGCTAAAGGAACTGTCAGAATTCCCGGGCTGATCTCGCTTTCGCTTACTTCTGGAAGACTCATTGCTTTCTTGCCCGGTGGCTTTGGTCTTCAGAAACTCTTCAGTGTCAATGTATTTTCCAACCCTCTCAGAGAGCTCAACCAAAGTTTTTGGTCGATTTCTGTGGAACAACACGGCGCACTTGGTGTGTTGAACTCCCGAGCAGAAGGATATGATAGCGGCGGTTTCATCAAGATCGTAGATGCTAAGCTTCTCTTGATTAAACCAGTCGGTGAACTCCTTGAGGGTCTCATTATTCCTTTGTATGACCGTCAGTAGATGTATGTCAGGCTTTGGCCGTTCGTGCATACCGATGAACTGATTGATGAACTGGTTGCTGAGTTGCTTGAAACTGCGGACCGATCGGGGCTCCAACGAGTAGAACCAGTGGGCGGCCGAGCCTTTCAAAGTGCTGGGGAAGGCTAGGCAGTGTAGTTCATCGGAGTTGATGGCTACGGCCATCTGAGCGTTGTATGTCTGAACATGGTAAACTGGGCTTCCCGAGCCGTTGTACGGATCTAGGCGAGGTTGCTTAAATTTGCGCAGGATGGCAAACCTCATGATCTGGCCGGAGAATGGTGACTCTGTCTCGGTATTGGCTTGATTCTGAGTATGGTTTTGATCAAGCTTCTTGGCCACTCCATCGATCTGCTTCTGCAAGTTCTTGATTCGGGCTTCCACTCCTTCCCGATCGGTACTCGAGGGGTTGGTCGGGTCAGTGGAAGAGGCTTTTTCTTCATGGCGGGGTGTTGTCCTCTAGGATCGGGCTCGGCTATGACTCCGGGTAACCGTATCTCCAGGGACGGCTCGGCTCTTGACCGAGTGACCCTGGACTGATTCCCGGGCCATATGCTCCCGCCTTTCCTCTCGGGCAGCACACCCACTGTTGATATTTCTGACATCCTCAACATGGGACGGGTTGGCTCGGGCACGTTGTCTGGTCAAGATCGATTCCCGATCGTACGCAACGTTCCCGGGTCGTTTCCCGGCTCCTGGAGGACCGCTTTGCTGGGCCAGTAGTGCTTCGATCTGCTGTTGGATTTGACGCTGGCCCTCCAAGAGTTATGTGAGGGTCGCGGTGATCTGCTCAGATGTCATGACTGCCGCAGCCGGTGCCGGGGCCGAAGGAACATCCCGGTCGGACTGCTGATCAGCCTTCTTACCCTTCTTCGGTGGCATGATGATCAGTCAAGAGATTTGTTGATGAGAAGACTTGTCGTTTCCCACAGACGGCGCCAAACTGATGATGCCAGAATTTGGTAAGAGTAAAGTAGAGCAATTTTATAAGAAAGAGAGAGTGAGAGACTATTTTTTGTATGTGGTTCAGCCCTGTTAATAAAGGTACCTACGTCCACGGGTGTGTCTGAGCACGTTCACTAGCAGATCACCGGCGGTCCTGGTGAGCCAACAAAGAAGGGCGGCACTACCAGTAATACAGGCCGGGTGTATGCGTATAATGGTGAATTTTATAGAGGTACTGTGTAGACTAAAGAGTTGGCGGCCCCTTCAATGGGGGGTGAGAGGTCTCTTTTATAGATGTAAGAGACCTACTCATACATGGATAAGGAAATATAATCCTATTCATATAGATTGGCATTAATTATGGAGATTTCCTAATTGGATTAGGAAATAGTGTGCACTTTCCATTAGTCTTCTAGCTTGAGTAGGAAACTGCCCGTAATGCTCAGGATCACACCTATGGGCCCGGATGAGCTATTCCCGCGGCGGGATGTGCATGTGCGGTTTTCCCGACCTGCTGGCTGGGTCGTGAATGAACCGCTCGAGCTGATGCTTCTGAGGAGTTGTGCATGATTTGCCCGGGGCATGGACTAGCTGCTGATTTTGAACCGCTTGGTCATAAGATAGAGCCAATTTTGGGCGTATTAGGCCTTATCGTGAATATTCGGATAATGATAATCCATGTAATAAATGATAAATTTCCGAAGTGGTTAATGACGTGATTAAACCCTCACGAATGGGTACTTATGTGAATTAATGTAGATGGTAACAAAAAAAAATGGTTTCAAGTTCCTTAGTGTTCACCGCTCCCCGTTGTGTTATCGTTTTTTTGGTAGCTTGACTTGCTGAGTGTACCCTTTTGCCAGTGGCTGTGTGATCAAGCTGGCCTAAGCCTTATGCCCGGCTATTTTTGTTAGACGTCTAGGCATATTGGCTGGCCTTCTGTGTGTATACCTAGTTGGTTGATACCCCAACCAAACTAGCACCAGAGTGGATGTTGGTAGCATGTCCGGGCACACATGGGATGTATGTGTGGGCTGTACCATGGAGGGTGGCCAAGTGGTGAAGCTAGGAAATTGAATAATGAATCGTTCATAAAAAGTAAGCTGACCATGAGTAGGGTGACCTTAGTAGTGAACCTAGGGCAAGAAAAAAATGGCAGTGATTGTAGAGCGTTAAATGCAAATGGATAAACTGTTGCGAAACATGAAATTGAAAACTCGAAATGATTACCTTGGTATAATGTGAAGGAAATTGATAAAATAATTTGGTATTGGAGAATTGCTTGTTATGATACTAAGGATTTGTGATAACTCTCGAATTGCAGGATGGTGGGCCCACTAACCATTGTATGCAGGCTTTGGCTCACCATGTTATTTAAGAGTAAGTATTTCTTTTACTTTGTGGGTGGAACAAACTGCCGCCGTGACTTGAGGAAACTACCGCTTGTCCTCACTCACGTGTGGAACTACAGTTCTGCCTACAACTCTGTATGTGTTTGTGGTCAAGAAAGGGAGGGAGCCCAGCGGATTCCTAACCTCAGGGAAATTTATTGGGTATTATTATGTTAATTGATTATTGTTGGGTTGGAGTCGAGGAGACCACGAGTGATCCTTGAGACTGGGGCGTGTTTACTCATACCAGTGTTGTTATACAATACTGATCCGTGTGATGTTTATCATGCGGGGGCGTTTCTCGGGAAACGCAGCCGTTTTGCAGATTAAGGAGTAGACCGGTATGACTATTGGATTGCGTGGATTTGCTTGAAGGCATGAAGACCTTTACTGTTCATTTGCTATTTCATTTATTTGGCATTGTGGGCCATTATTGTAGTTGGTATTGGGACATTTAGTAGCTCTAACCAGAGGTTGTAATAGAGGTTATTCTTTTAAAGCTTTAATTATAAATGAAATGATTTTTATTATGAATGAGAATTTAGAAATGTTTATTCAGCTTCCGCTTTTCAATATAAGTGATAAAGTAGTTGTAGCTTTAATCAAAATAGATTTGAGAATTTTCGGAACCGCGTGAGTGTTTTTTTTAATGGAAATATGGTGGTTTTGTTTTAAAAACATAAATGGAGATTTATTACAAATGTTTTAATCATGTTTTTAAGAACATCTATTTCCATTAAAAAGTTTTATTAGGATGGGCTTCGTGGTGTTCACTCCGATAGTTGGACAGTCGAATAGTAGTCTAGATTTAGTTCTATGTTGATTATTTGGCTTTCCGAAAATCGGGGTGTGACACTCACCCTCACCCCTGCCACCTGTACCCCTCACCCTCACCCCTGCCACCTGTACCCCTCACCAACCCATCACCCTCATCAACATTAACTCACCACTGCCACTGCCAATGACATATGCACGCACCCACATTTTGTGTGTATGTTATGTGTTGTAATTTATATGTATGTGGTGTATGTACTGCGTGTGTATATAAATATATTATATGTGTGCATGTGCATTTTATATATTATATAGTGAGAGTTGGAGACCCAACCCGACAGAGAAGAGTGAGGGGTAGAGAGAGAGAGAGAGAGAGAAGTTATGGGTTAGAGAGAGAGAGAAAGACCAAGAGGAGACCAAAACCCCCCTCCCACCACTCTCCCTCACTGTCACCCCACCCTCTGCCCTCACCCTCAACCCAGACCACTCCTCACACAGACCACATAAGAGAAGGAAGAGGAAGAAGAAGGAGGAAGGAGGAAGGAGGAGAGAGAGAGACCGAAGGCTAGAGAGAGAAACTGGAGCCGAGCCAACCGAGACGACACCGAGAGTAAGGTAAAGCCGCATACTCCCTCTATATATTCTGTACACACACAGACTGTCACACACTCCCCCAGACACCCCCCAAACAGATCCGAGACCCCCGCCATGACCGGACCACCATTAAAGCTCGTACGAGCTCGGTTCTTTCGGATCGTCACCAAAACCCACAAAGTCAATGCCAAAATGACCCTAACGACTCCCTTAACACCCTCGATGAACGGCTCGAAGCTTGGGTCGCGTTTGGACGACCTACAGTTCGATTATTCTTTTGAAAATGCAACTGTTTTTTCCCCCGTACGAACACACTGTTAGGAGTTAGGCTTCAAGACCTATATCATTATATCCGGCTTGTCGAGGCACTCGATTTCGATATAAAGTTTGCGTATTTTCATTAAAAATTGAGGGAGGTATGATCGATTAAAGTTTTGTGTAGGAAACGTATAAATATACGAATTTACATGTATATATACGTATATGCACGCAATGTGATTCACAGGGAAGAAGAAGATGTCTTTGGGCTTGGGCCCTGTTTGGGTATTCTGATTTTGGGCTTGCTTATGTGTGTTACTTTGGTGGTTTGCCAAATGGAGCCTTAGATATTTAAGTTATCCTTTGATTAACTAGTTAATTGTTTTAAATTATAGAAAATAGTGTTAAATATATTATTATTATATTTTATAAATTTTGAAATATTATTAATTAATATTTGTATATTCTGAAATTATATATTATACCTATTATTTATTTAGTCATAAATAAATAATAAAAGTTAGTTGATTAAAATAAAAAGATACTAGTTATTGTTAGTTTTATAGTATTATTAAATAGTTTTTAACATTCTGGAAAATATTATATTTATATATGTAGTATATTCTGAAATTATACTTTAAAAATTATATAGCGTAATTATTATTTATTTAATTTAAATAAATAATCAAAGATGGTTTTAAATGATAATAATTAGGTATTAAATACCTAATGGCCATTATAAATTTCAGAAAATTATACTACTATTTCCCATGCCAAATAATATTGTTTAATAAACTAATTCAATTATAAAACCAAGTTGTAATATTTATTTAGTAAATACGGAACCATTTAATATTATTTTAATTATTTTAATTACCAAATGAGCCCCGGAAATTATGAAAAAAATATCACTAGCCTATTTTAAGGTCTAGTATTTAATAAAAAAATATTTCTAAGAACCGAATATTGTTCTAAAACATATTTTATAATTATAGGACTCATAAGTCTATTGTTATGTGATTAAGATTTCTATAATTCATAATAAATAAACCATTGCTCAGAAAAATACACGGTCAGTTTCCAGAGTCTTAGAATAATGTCTAGAAATATTCCCTTGGATTTGAAGACCTTTCGATGTGGTCAAAAATACAGCTTACCTGTAGGACCCACACTGGTGTAGAAAACCCAGTCTTTTATGTGACGGACTCTGATTTGAGTCTAGTCAATGGCATTGGACTCAGAATGACATGTAGATCACTACCTTGAGGTTTATATCCTCATTTGGCATAATTACCATTATGCCCCTATCATTAACACGTATGTTTCATCACCGTTATTCTATTATACGTTGTAGGACTATGACTTATTCGTTGTTCGGAGAGTCATAAGCTGGACAAGACATCCAGGTGAGTGTTTCTAACCTCACTCTCAATATGCATAATGACTACTAGAGTGTTTGTATGTATGTACCGTACTTGTGATTGTTATCTGATGTGCCTTGATGTATACATTGAATTTATATGTTATGGAATTGATTGCTATGACACAAGCATGTTAGATATTACTATGATATATTGATGATGTAAAAGAAAATACTATATGTGATAGTCGTGATGAATAATGGATTATGGAACATTAATTTGTACGTTTTATATATCAATGTTGATTATACGAGCACGTTGTTATTATTTCCTTGATGACCATATCTAAATGTGCAAATGAGAATAAAGACCATGTTAACGTTTCATTTATATATGTTTCACCAAATGTAGTTATGATATCAAGAATCATGTAATTGAAGAATCACATCACGGTATCAGTACATGCAGTCAGTGTCAGTGACTCCGGCCAAGTGAGGTCGTGAGTTGAAATGTTTGGGAGTCTTGGAAATTGGGAGTTAATACAATTGAGATTCTTGTGTCGTGAGTCATGAGTCGTTACGTTTTGGAAACCATTCAAGATGATAAAGAGACGTGATAATGGCACAGTATGATTGAGATACTGGATATTGTGATTGTAATAATAAGAGTACAGTTAGAGCTGCTATTGTGCCAGTCGTCCATGTAATGTCCGGAGATGGTACACGCGTTTGGGTTTAACGTCATACTGCTTAGCGGTTAGCACTCTAATGTACTAATCGTCCGAGTGGGTTGTCGGAGATAGTACACACGTTGTATGGGTTGCCATCGTGTTGTATATTATTCGCTAGTCAGTTACTAATGTACCATCCTCTGCGGTGGGATTGCTGTGATAGTACACATGGTGTGTGGGTTGCCGCCATGCTTGCCATTTCGCAGTTAGTATTCTGACGTGCAACTCATTGGGTAGTGATTCACCAGCGAGGGTATAGACGATCGAGCCAATTCTGCCATCGTGCTATTTGGATTATGAGGCCGTAAGGCAACGATGTCACTATGAGGTCGTAAGGCGACGATGTTACTATGAGGCCGTAAGGTGACGATGTCACTATGAGGCTGTAAGGCGACGACGTTACTATGAGTCTGTAAGGCGACGATGTTACTATGAGGCCGTAAGGCGACGATGTAAGCATGAAATGAGTATCTGAGTACGCAGTGAAAGCATGGTTTGTATTGTGAAAATAAGTTCAGAGTAAGTTGTCGCTGTGAGTTTTATAACCCGATATTATTGAGTTGCATTAGTTATGGGATTTTATATTCCAGAGTTTGGGTTTGGGTTCATTGAGTACGCATTTACATGCACGAGCATAATGGAGATGAGAAATGAAATGATACGAGATATGTTGTTATGATCACGAGAACTAGATAAGCATGTTATGAACCATATTAATCCTGAAATCGGGTTAATTTTAGATGTTTGGTTAACTATATTACATGATGGTTGATACCTTTGCTATGTCCGTGTGAGCGACGTCAATCGATAATGGACTAACCGCATCCTAAGATGCAAAGTAATAACGTGAGATGAGTAGTTAGTGTATGTATATTGGTAGTGAATTTGGTTATGAACGCCCACTCAGCTTTGTTGCAAAGATGACGGCATATTACGCCTAGACAATCCAATGTCCAGATTTCCTTGCAGGTTGGTCAGAGGATAATTCAGTCTTGAGAATAAGATGCTAAGGAACACTGGAAGCGTAGAGCTTGACTGAAGATCAAAGATAGCCGCCAGCGTCGTGTATTTATAATAGTCTGTTGTATTAGTACTGGGATCTATGATTTGTAATTGTTTAAATTATTCAGATTGAAGTTTAAGTGACGATTAGCTTCCTTCCCTTCATTTTCATATCATATATAGTGTTAGAGGACAGGACGGCTTTGTAACTCGTCATTCCCTACGGGTCCAGAAAGGAAATTTTAAATTTTCCATATTTCTGGCTACTCCGGGGCGTGACATCAATAGAGGTTTATGTCCGGGGGTTAAACAAAAGCTAATATAGGAGGTTACATGTATTAGATTTTTATATGTGTGTGTTTGTGTGTGTGTGTGTGTGTGGGGGGGGGGGGGGGGGGGGAGGGGGTTGTTGTTGTAAGCTAGATAATCATTCGAAAGTTCTCAATTTTCTGTGAATTTTTTCTTTTGTAGTTTGATTCTATGTCAAATTTCTTTGAATTTTTCCATTGGCCTTTCCCTTTGCTTATAAACCAGAGCCATGTGCTACTCCTTTTCCTCTTAACAATTTGTGAATTTTTTTTGGATTTTGCAGTAAACACACCAAGAAATCATTGACAGAGGAGAGACTCTATCAAATTTGTGCAATACTTTCACTATTAAGTTATACAGTTTTAGTGTTAAAACCCTTTTTTTTTTTATCAGATAGTGCCCATACATGGCATCACATTTCTCTGCTTGATGAGCTGGATTGTTGTTGATGTGAAAAATATTGTTTAGATTCTCATGTTGTGATAGGCTAACAAATTGTATGTTAACGGGTCTAATGTCGAAATAACAAAGAAGATTATGTCAATTTTTTTTCCTTTTCAACATGTTGTACAGCTTGAGAGTTGAAACCAGTTTTTAACTACTCAAAATAACCAGTTTTTCTTCCCACAATTTTAGTTTTGTCTATTAAGTTTAACATGTTGAAATAACAGTTTTGGAATTAAAACCAATTTTTTATTGCCCATTTTAAATTAAAAATCATTTTTTATGTCGGTAGTGCCCACGGGCACGGGCAATACCTAATATATATATATATATGTATACATACATAAAACAATATGGAGGAATAAATTTTCTGAATATATTTTATTTCTCTCTGTCCTTTTTTTTTTTCCTTTCTTCACATTGATTCTCTGTGATGGTCTCTCTCTCGAAAACGGATAGAAGACTCCTTATTGTTACATATTTGTGTAAAACAATTTTGGCTTAAAAAGTGGTGAACGTTCCCGCAAAAAGGAAAAAAAGTTACAACCAAACTGATCTGTTCATCGTGCATACGTGTGAGACCACAGACCAAGTCAAATCCATCACTCAAGGTCTGATGCTTATGAGTATTTTGTAAAGAAATATCTTTGATTTATAATGTGTGGGCCCAAATTCATTATCATATACTTGACCCCAACTAGTCAATTACGTAGGACAAGCTAGAAGCTATAGGTTCCCCTTTTTTTAATTATTATTTTATTAAATACACATGTTCTAACAGTTACACCGGACTTTGGAACGAGTTATTCCTTATATTATGAAGAGTTACTCCCAACATTTCAAAGAGTTGCTCCCAATCGTATAAGGTGTTGCTCCAAAACGTCATGTAAATTTAATGACTTTAAATGTTTACAAAAAAATTGATATTTGTTTTATTAAAAAAAAAAATCAAATAACTTTTAAAACTATACAAAGTAGACTGAAACTTAATTATCCCACTGTCATAATCCCAAGAAACAAAAAGTCCAGTCAACATTTTTGTTTTTAGCATTTACCACTTTTTCTAAAGAAAACATTTTTGCTCACTCATTTTTTGGTTCATCATTGCTCACCTTTCTTTCCTATTGGCTAATACAGTGGGACTCAGGATTAAATGAGCATTAATTAATGGTGTAAAATACTAGATCCTACTGTATTAGCCAATGGGAGAAAATGGTGAGCAATTGTGAACTAAAAAATGGATGAGCAAAAGTACACTCTTTTCTAAAATAGAAATCTCCCCAAAAATCCCTATTTACTAAACTTTTTTAGTTTAGACCCACTCATCATTTAAGTGTACTGTTAGACCCAAACAATCAGAAAGTATTTGGTGATTGGTCCACACCCCCAAATTAGTGTGAATAATGGTACAATTTTACCTCTGGATATATACATACATATATGATTATATTAACTGAAATATTTCCTTATATTTAACATATATTAAAGTTCATCATAAATCCCTAAATTGTAGGAGATAAGAATTTAACATCAAAGTTCTATACACACATATACACGTCAGATATATATACTGATATATATGGATACAACTGGTTATATATTGAAATATAAATGAAGATTTAATTTGATTTTCAATTATTCTTATCCCATTAATTCTGGAGTTATTTTTGGAACAAACTAATAATTATCATAATTGTAGTTATATGCGTTGGAATGGAGATTCAATTTGCAATGGACACTTTTTGTTTTGGTAAGCTCTCATCTTGTTGATTTAAAGACAAACAAACATCCATTCATTGTTCATCCATTTTGAACACCCCACATGGTTTTGTTATGATTGTGTGGGGTTTGATATGTTAGATATGTCAAAATTGCAAAAAAAAAAAAAAAAAAATTGAGTGTAAAATTGCCACTGTATAATTTTACACTGCATTAGCCCAAAAGAATACTCAATGATTGCCATTATAATTTTAATACTGCATTATGAATGACTACAAGAGGATAATTTTATACTATATTATATTTTTGCAATGCATTGCTAAAAAAAAAAAAAACAAATCAGTGAAAAATTATATAAGAGTCAAATCTTGCTAGCTATAATTTTTACACTGAAAATCAACACAAGAGTCAAATCTTGATAGCTATAATTTTTACACTGAAAATCATCGAAAATATAAAATCAACACATTTTTACACTAAAAATCAGACAAATCCAATATCAATAAAAAAAAGACTAATATAAGCGTACAAGAACTAGCATTAGTGTATAATTGTACACTGCATCTGCAGAAAATAAGAGGACCAATAGAAAATAGAGAATCTGCAGAACAGATCGGCGACGCCTCCATTAGAGCCTAACACGCCACCAGCAGATCGGGATGCATTGCTCTGAATCTCGGACTCAACGGCGGAGATGGCAATGACGATAACTAGTCAAATATATCTGCCATCCATTGCTCCTGTATGCCACAGAGCTTCTTTCCACACCAACGAAGTACTCATGATCGTCGGCGCTTGATGCCGGAAACGGTCCTTGAAACAGCAACTGGCCGAATGAGAGAGAGAGAGAGAGAGAGAGAGAGAGAGAGGGGGGGGGGGGGGGGGGGGAAGGTTGAGAAGAGATATTGTATATATAAGCTTTTAATTACATATACATATATAGATGTATATATATCAGGAATCAAATAAATTTGCATTTGAATTTTAAAAATCCTATATTGTAGCAGTGATGGAGCTAAGGGTAGAATGGTCTGAAATGTTTTTATGGACCTATCTTCAAATAGTTTTTTGAGTTGGGTCTATTATAACAAAGATACACTAAATAAGATTTAATACTAGTTAACATTACAAGAAAAAATGCTTTTTATATCACTCATAAAATTGCATTTGTCACTTTTATTTCGAGTGACATAATAATTTATCACTCGAGCTTTTTTTTCACTTTTTAGGTTTTTATGTCGATTTTTAAAAAAAGCAACATAAATAATAAAGTATTTATGTTATTTTTTTTAAAGTGATATAAATACTACAATTTTTATGCCAGTTTTTAAAAAGCGATATAAATAATAGCATTTTTTATGTCATTTTTCTAAAATGACTTTTTTGGTTCTTAGCGTTTACCACTTTTTCTAAAACGACTTTTCTGCATAGTCTCCTAGTAAAGTTCGAAGGTCCTTTTCATAACACTAGATAGAAATGAAATGAAATTTATATTTGTGCATGTGTAATATCAAAATATAAAATTAAATTTATATGTGCATATAAATAAATTTTATAGGCATGAGTGTGTGTAATGTAAAAATAAATTTCACCGCATGGGTGTGTGTAAATTACATTTATAGGCAAATGTGTGTGTGTGTGTGTGTGTGTGTAATATCAAGGCATGTGTGTATATCAAAATACAATATTCAATTTATAGGCATGTGTGTAATATCAAAATATAAAAATTAAATTTATAGGCATTGTATATGAAAATATAAGTGTGTGTGTGTGTAATGTAAATATAAAATTCAAGACATGGGTGTGTGTAAATTATGTTTATAGGCAAGAGTGTGTGTGTAAATTAAATTTATAAATTGAATGTTATATTTTGATATTACCCACAATCTACAATATTAATTTTATTTTTTATATTGATATTGTAGACATCCCATTTAATTTTTTACCCCAAATATCAAGGCATTGTGTTGTGGTTTTTGTTTTTTTGTTTTTTTTTAAAGAGCGCAACTGGTTATTATTATTATTTTTTAAATTGTTAAATTTTTTTTTTTATTTTGTGCATTTTCTTGAAAAAGATCAATAACATTGTGCACTAAAAGTAAGTTTCTAAGCATGTGTGCAACTTAAATTCATTAGAAAAGGGAAAAGAAATTAATTATGATAATTTATTCCAGAGGAATATGCTTTCAATTTTATCAATTGATAATTGACGCCTTATGATGTCTATATTTTCTTCAATTCTATTTGTCTGCCGTCCTACAGACTGAAGATGAATGTTAGCATAATTTAATTGTTCTGTAATAGGAATTAAATCCTCTTTGATAGCATGATGAGTGGCTCTCGGAGAACTAGGTTCTATAACAACTTAAACAGGGCCAGCCTTAGCTTTTTCATTAGTATCCCTCATTCTAACCCAAAACTTGGAATTAGGAGGATGGATACTCTCATGAACTCCTTCAGGGAATAAACCCCATTGCTGCCTTATTACATTGTCTGTAACATTTATACTTTTTGAAAGGTACCATTTTAACCAATCAAAGTAAGGAATATGCTTTCCTATTACTTTTAAGTAAACCAAAAATTGTTCTTTAAAACTATTTTGTTCTTCTTCAGAAAACTTTTTTATAAGTTCTCTATACTTTTTATTTTCTGGTTTTAGATAATCTTTATTTAAAAGATCTCTATCTATTTCAAAATCTGAAATAACATTGACAGAATATCCTCCCGATAAATGACTTTCATTTTCAGTATTATTATGATAAAATACTCTTGGTATTTGGGAGTTATTCTTTTGAATTCCTTGAATACTGGGTTCAAGACTGTCTCCCCCTTTTTTTTGGTATCAAAGCCATAAGTGTTGACTCCTGTTGAGACATTATTATCCTGTTAGGACATAGTACCTGATATTCCTAGGTGGGACGCATAGGTAGGATAGATCCGTTGTTACCAGGTAGGCGTTAGGATTGGAACCTGACTGGAACGTGTCTTTGGAATAGTACTATTCACAGTTTAATAATGAAGACATTAGCCAAGTTCTTTGGTAATTATACCTTAAATGAACAAGACTTTCTTAAAAGAAAGTATGATTTTAGCAATATTAAAAATATGGATGAAGTTTCAATTGAAAACTTAGAAGAATCTTTAAAGAATTGGAAGATGCCTTCTATGCCGATAGATAAACTCTATCATAGAAAAGCTTTTAATTTAGACAAGTCTTATAAAATAAAGACTGTTGAAAGCTCTCATCAAATCCTAAATGAAAGAGAAAGTTTTATGTTACTTACTCCCCAAGCCATCTCAGAATATTTAGCACAAGGTTTTAAATTCTTACATATTGGCATGGTTCAAGTAAGTATAAAACCAATGACTCTCTTAGGATTAGATACTTCACTTTTAGCATGCTCAAGGGATGCTAGACATTTAAACTTTATGGATTCTCTAATAGGAATGATTGAATCAAGTTTATGTCATGGAGCAGTTTATTTTAACTCCTTTCCAAATTTTTGTGTTAGCTTAACTGATGTTAACATTTTGGATGTCTTAACCTTAAATATCCAAACTCAAAGATATAACATGAAAAGTGGAAGTGAAAATATCTTGGTTGGATATAGGATTTACTATAAGGTTATGACAACTATGTGTCCAGAGTTTAAACTCTAATTACCAAGAATAATCCAACACAGACCACTGCTTTAATACAAGCTAATCTAGATAAATCTGCTATTTCTGCTCCTAGAATGATTAAATGGTCTGAGATTACTCCTCCAACAGAATGGACTTTAGAAAATCCTCATCCCCAAAATACTATAACGAATTTTGAGCCACAAGAAATAATACAGGATGAAGATGGTAATGTTATTCTAAAGTGTCCTGCTAGAAATTATGTTGACTCAAAATGTTTTATGACTAGTGGTTCTTCTTCATGGATAATTAGAAGAACAAATAGTCTTAGAAGGAGGCCGGGGAAGGAACCCATGGTCTCAAGTGAAACTGAGTTTAAAGAACCCAGTATTCAAGGAATTCAAAAGAATAACTCCCAAATACCAAGAGTATTTTATCATAATAATACTGAAAATGAAAGTCATTTATCGGGAGGATATTCTGTCAATGTTATTTCAGATTTTGAAATAGATAGAGATCTTTTAAATAAAGATTATCTAAAACCAGAAAATAAAAAGTATAGAGAACTTTTAAAAAAGTTTTCTGAAGAAGAACAAAATAGTTTTAAAGAACAATTTTTGGTTTACTTAAAAGTAATAGGAAAGCATATTCCTTACTTTGATTGGTTAAAATGGTACCTTTCAAAGAGTATAAATGTTACAGACAATGTAATAAGGCAGCAATGGGGTTTATTCCCTGAAGGAGTTCATGAGAGTATCCATCCTCCTAATTCCAAGTTTTGGGTTAGAATGAGGGATACTAATGAAAAAGCTAAGGCTGGCCCTGTTTCAGTTGTTATAGAACCTAGTTCTCCAAGAGCCTCTCATCATACTATCAAAGAGGATTTAATTCCTATTACAGAACAATTAAATTATGCTAACATTCATCTTCAGTCTGTAGGACGACAGACAAATAGAATTGAAGAAAATATAGACATCATAAGGCGTCAATTATCAATTGATAAAATTGAAGCTAATGTTGTTCCATCAGCTTTGCCTAAACAACAAAATCTAGTTAAAACTAGAACATGGCAAAAACCTCTAATTAGGAATACTGTTAATCCAGAATTCCTAGATGTCTTAAAAGACAAATGGAAGAATGTTGTAGAAGCTCCTATTAGTTCCTCAACCAGACCTCCAGTTTCACCTAAAAAAGAACCATCAGGGTCAGGAACTAAAGAAACGGGTAAATCTGTTAATACCATTTCTCAAGCTGATAATGAACCATCAAAAATTGAGGAAATAGATGTAGTTGCCTTGGAAGGACAATTTATTAATTCTACAGTCAGAACGACTCGGAATTATTATCCCAGGCCTACACCAATTGATCTTCAATTCGAAGAAAGAAATGTTATCAACCCAATGCAATATAATGGAAATTCCATTTATGAATGGAATATTGATGGTTTATCTGACCACCAGATTTTAAAAGTCCTTCAACATATGACCATGGCAGCTAATGCCATAAGAGCTAGATTAATTGATGCCAATCCAGAAGTTACAGTTTTAAATTTATTAGTCTCTGGATTCACTGGACAACTTAATGGTTGGTGGAATCAGTTCTTAACAGAATTGCAAAGAGAAGAAATTAGGGATGCAGTTAAAACTGATGAAGAAGGAAATCCTATTCTGGATAGAACTAGGTTTCCTATTCCAGATGCTATAGTAGCATTAATTACTGCTATTACTTTCCATTTCTTAGGAGATGTTTCTCAAATAATGGAAAGAGGAAGAGATTTATTAATTAATCTCAAATGTCCTACACCCTCACATTTTAAATGGTATAAAGATATTTTCTTATCCAGATTATATTTCCGAAACGATGCTAGTCAAGATTTCTGGAAAGAAAGATTCATTGCAGGTCTTCCTGGTCTTTTTGCAGAAAAGATTAGGATAAGATTTAGGCAGAAAAATAACAATCTCCTTCCTTACAATTTGTATTCTTATGGAGAACTAATCAGTGAAATAAATGCTGAAGGATTAGCCCTCTGTAATGATATAAAATTGAAAAAACAAATGAAGAAAGAAAGAGGTTCTAGTAATAAAGAACTAGGAGATTTCTGCAAGCAATTAGGTTATGATATGGGTTCAGCTGAGAGAAAAACTAGAAAGCCTTTTAAAAGAAAGACTTCAAAACCTAATGCTAAGCCTGCAACCAGGAATACAAAACCTCAAGGACAACCTAAGGGAAAACCTAGAGGAGATGTTAAAAAGAAAGTTCCTGTCTGTTTTAAATGTGGAAAACCTGGTCATTATAAAAGCCAGTGTAAAGTCAAACAAAAGATCAATGCTTTAGACATTGATGATGATTTTAAAAATCAACTAATCTCTATAATGCTTTTAAGTCAAGAAGAAGAAGAAGCATTAGAAGAACTATATGGTTCTGAAGAACCTGAAGAAGAAGAAGAGATTAATGAGATTCATGAAGAAGAATCAGAACAAGGAGAAGAAGAAGGGTGTTCTGATCATTGCAGAGATAAAATAGATTTCTATGAATCCATTTTAAAAATGAATGGTTTAAGTATTAACACCATTACTTCTCAAGAAAGTCTAATCTTAAAGATTATGGACAAAATACCTGATCTTGAAGAAAAGAAAAAAATTATTCAACAATATATGAAGTCCCTAGAAGATGGAGAAGGAACTTCACAAATACAAGATCAAGAGGTTATTAAAAAACCAAATGAAATTTATAATTTCAAAGATGTTGTTTCTAGGGTTACAGCTAGAGCTCAGAAACCTAGAAATAATCTTCCCACTGTTAAAGACTTACATGAAGATATAAATGATTTAAAATCATCTATCAGAGATTTAAAACTAAGGGTTGAAACTTTAGAACAGGAAAACTTTATTCCCGAAGAAGTTTTTAATCCAATTAATTCATTAGAAAAGGGAAAAGAAATTAATTATGATAATGATTCCCCAGAAGGTTTTGTAGAAGAAACAGGAATATTTTCTATGGAAAAATTCATTTATCAAAAATGGTATGTTAAGGTATCCATTGTCATAGGAGAAGATTTTAATCTTGAAAATATTGCACTCATTGATTCTGGTGCTGATATGAACTGTATTAAAGAAGGATTAGTCCCTTTAAGATATTTTGAAAAAACCACCCAGAGTCTTACAACTGCTAATGGCAGTAAACTTGATATTAAATATAAGATTCCCAAGGCTTATGTTTGCAATCAAGGGATTTGTATTCCTACCACTTTTATATACTTGTTAAATCCCTGAATCAGCCTATTATATTAGGTACTCCATTTTTGTCACTTATCATACCTTTCACAGTTACTAAAGAAGGTTTACTGACAAAGTTAATGAATGAGGAAGTTCTATTTAAATTCCTCTATCAGCCTATGAAGTTCATTCTCTTAAAGAGAAAATTATTTTTAAAGAAAAACAAATCTGTCTTATAAAAGAAGAATTGGTTCATAAAAGAATCAATGAACAATTGGAAAATACTGTTTAAAAATAAAATAAAAATCCAAAATCCTTGATCCTTCTCCTTTGCATTCCTCCCTCTTCTACCTGTAATATATTTTGAGTGTGATTTCTTCTTTTGTAATATAAGTGTGAGATTTGAGTGTGATTTGGTTTGAAGAAAGCAAAAAGCTCCTATAGCTGAAGCTAGTGTGCATTGTAAAGCTTCGCTTTCATATGTAAGTACCGTGTGATTTACATGTTTGAATTTTGTTTATGTCCTACCGTTTTCTTATCTTAAGTCTTATTCATCTTAAAGAAAAGATCAGGGATAATTATCGTGCTATCTACGACGATAATCATGAATGGTTAACCCCTGAGAATAGACTTATGTTACTCACCAGATGTTCAATATTAAATAGTGAAATTGAAAGGTTAAACAAGAAATTAAAAGTTCTTGCTGCTTAATGCGTGATCGTCTTGATATTCGTCTTCAGATCAGAACTTTAATTGATTTAAAAGAATTATATACCGCTGCCATATCTGATCTTCATGCTACAGGAAATTATCATCCCTATACGTTAATACGTCTACAGGATTCACTTAACAGTGTTAATCTAGAGATCAAGTCTCTTAATCACAGATTGTTCATTCTTGCTTGATAAGACTGTCTCCCCCTCCTTTTTGGTATCAGAGCCATAAGTGTTGACTCCTGTTGAGACATTATTATCCTATTAGGACATAGTACCTGATATTCTGATATTCTGATGGGGAGACAGTCTTAGCAAACAAGAATGAACAATCTGTCTTAGCAAGCAAGAATGAACAATCTGTGATTAAGAGACTTGATCTCTAGATTAACACTGTTAAGTGAATCTTGTAGACGTATTAATGTATAGGGATGATAATTTCCTGTAGCATGAAGATCAGATATGGCAGCGGTATGTAATTATTTTAAATCAATTAAAGTTCTGATCTGAAGACGAATATCAAGACGATCACGCATTAAGCAGCAAGAACTTTTAATTTCTTGTTTAACATTTCAATTTCACTATTTAATATTGAACATCTGGTGAGTAACATAAGTCTATTCTCAGGGGTTAACCATTCATGATTATCGTCGTAGATAGCACGATAATTATCCCTGATCTTTTCTTTAAGATGAATAAGACTTAAGATAAGAAAACGGTAGGACAAAAACAAAATTCAAACATGTAAATCACACAGTACTTACATATGAAAGCGAAGCTTTACAATGCACACTAGCTTCAGCTATAGGAGCTTTTTGCTTTCTTCAAACCAAATCAGACTCAAATCTCACACTTATATTAAAAAAGAAGAAATCACACTCAAAATATATTACAGGTAGAAGAGGGAGGAATGCAAAGGAGAAGGATCAAGGATTTTGGATTTTTATTTTGATGCCTCTAGAATGAAGGAGAAGGCTCAATATATAGAGGCCTCAGAACTCTCCAGAGGGACAGCTATACCGCACCATCAGATTCCTTCTTATCTTCACACCTCGAAAGCAGCTTTCTTTTTTAAAAGCTGTCTGCCATATCTTTGATGAATCTTCAATAATATCTGTCTTTATGACGTGGAAAGATAAAGGCTTGTGCTTTATTAAAAGCTGAAAACATCTTTAATTAAAGATAAGAATCCCAATACTTTTTAAAAGTATTTTGTCGCTTTGTGGAGATCCTTTAATGATTAAACTGGGTTTCAAACCCATAGTCTTCATCATCTCTTGGAAATTCAGTACTTTCATAATAAGGATCTCCTTGTCCATCTTGCATAGATGTATCAGAAGGAGTAACAGCTTCATTATCACTGTCAGAGTCAAAATTTAATTTCTTACAAAGTTCTTCTTTAAGAAGAGCTTTTAGTTCAGTAGAACTTAAATTTGGGAAATTGGATTTTAAATCCATTTTAATCTGAGATTTAATTTCAGAAATATCTGGAGAACAAAAGACATCTTCTTTCTTTGATGAAGCAGAAGGAAGATCAATACTTAAGATTTTCTCCATTCTTTCAGTAGTGAGATCAGAATTATTATATTTGGCCCACCACCAAACTTGGAATTTTCTACATAAAGTCCAAATGTGAGAAGGGGAATTTTGTAGCTTAAATTCCCATTTAAGGATCCATGGAATTGTGAATTCCACAAAGAAATAAAACAAAGGACTTTCACTTCTGCCAGGAAGGTCTTTGTTTCTGTACATTTGAAAACAGAGATTTATCTCAAAGGGTAACATTTCCAGCTCAGGACCATGCTTATTAATCCAGGCATGAAACCAAGGAGGAATTTTGAAATTAAAATTCCTGTTGAATTGAAAGTACCAAGTATGCTTATATACTGGGTTCTGAGTGAGCAGGACTTTATCCCAAGCTTTCTGATAGTCATAATAATTATATGTCTTTGAATCATTTGGAAGAGTTCTTAACAACTTCCTTTCTTTAGTCAGATCCAATCCCCATTCATAAGAGGACAAAATCTTCAGAATGAACATTTGAGAGAAAGCTGGTTTTCCGGTAGCCAGCTTGTGCTTTATTTCCACTGATCCGGTCTCAATAAGAATATTTTCATAATACTCTCGTGAATTGCCATTTGCCGTCTTTGGGTAGAACCATCCATTTGGAATATCAAAATAATGGTTAGCAATATCACCGGGCAATTTAATTGCTTCTTTATTGTCGTTTAAGACAAGAATCAGCCAAAGTTTAACTTTGTCAATTGGATCAGAATAATTTATGACCCTTTCCATTGGAGGATTATTATGAACCTTATCTTTACCTTTATAATTATGATGAGAAGGGTATCTGCCCCTTCCTCTTCCTTCAGCGGTATAACCTCTGAAGTTAGGCCTCATGGCTTGTCTGCAAAAATTCACGTGTAAGGAAGTCAGGGAGAGAATTTGAACTTCCTTTGATAAATTCAATTTTAAAATCGAATGCAGACAAGATGCCTTGCCATCTAGCAAAAATTTGTTTTGAAGCAATGTTTTTGACATCTTTGGTTAAGACATCTTTTGCAGCTCTGCAATCTACTCTGATTAGAAATTCTTGGTTGAGCAGATCACTTTCAAATTTGGTTACACATAAAACAATTGCTAAAATTTCTTTCTTTATAGTAGAATAATTCTTCTGTGCTGGCTTCCATGCACCAGAAGTGAAACGAACCAATTGTTCAGAATTATTAATTCTTTGTTTAAGAATTCCACCAAAACCAAGATTTGAAGCATCTGTTTCAACAATTTTAAAAGCAGAAGGATTTGAAAGGCATAAACATGGTAAAACTTTTATTTTTACCTTAATCCTTTTTACAGCTTCAGTATGGACATTAGTCCAAGGAGGAGGAATCTTTTTCAGTCTGTCATATAAGACTGCAGAATCTTTGTAAATATTTTTATAATAGTCTGAAATATAATTTAGACTTCCCAAAAACCTTTGTAACTGAGTCTTGTCTTTTATTTCGTCTGAAAATTTCTCACCAAAGACAATGGCTCTGTCAATAGGAATAATTGTTCCTTTATTGATGTTATGACCAAGAAATCTGACATTTATTTGAAATAGTTTTATTTTCTTGGCAGAAACAACTAATCCATTTTTCTGAATTATTTTATAAAATAATTCTAAATGTTTCCAATGTTTTTCTATAGATGAAGAATAAATTAAAACATCATCTATATAAACAATACAGAAATCAGAATAGGGATTAAAAATATCATTCATAATATTCTGATATTCTGATGGGGCATTCTTAAGCCCAAATGGCATGACATTCCACTCATAATGCCCAAAAGGAACATTGAAAGCAGTTTTATATCTGTCATTCTCCGTCACTTGAATTTGCCAATATCCTGACTTCATGTCAAATTTTGAAAAAATTGATGCTTGGCAAAGTCGGTTTAGTAAATCCTTTTTGTTAGGTATTGGATACCTAATCCATTTAAGAGCTGAATTAAGAGGTTTATAATTTATGACTAATCTGGGAACACCTCTTTCAATTTCTGCATTTTTGTTCACATAAAAAGCTGAACAGCTCCAAGGAGATTTACTTTTTCTGATAAGGTTTTTATTTAATAACCCTTCAATTTCTTTTTTGCAAAATTCCATCAATTCCTTATTCATTTGAATAGGGCGAGCTTTTGTTGAAATATTTTTCTCATCAAAACCCTGTTCATATGGTAAGGAGACAATATGCTTCTTTCGATGCCAAAAAGCATTTGGATGTTCAAAACATATATTGTCTTCTAACATTTTTTGGAATTTTTCAATTTTTGTTTTTAAAACAGTATTTTCCAGTTGTTCATTGATTCTTTTATGAACCAATTCTTCTTTTATAAGACAGATTTGTTTTTCTTTAAAAACAATTTTCTCTTTAAGAGAATGAACTTCAGTCTCCATAGGCTGATAGAGGAATTTAAATAGAACTTCCTCATCCATTAACTTTGTCAGTAAACCTTCTTTAGTAACTGTGAAAGGTCTGATAAATGACAAAAATGGAGTACCTAATATAATAGGCTGATTCAGGGATTTAACAAGTATAAAAGTGGTAGGAATACAAATCCCTTGATTGCAAACATAAGCCTTGGGAATCTTATATTTAATATCAAGTTTACTGCCATTAGCAGCTGTAAGACTCTGGGTGGTTTTTTCAAAATATCTGAAAGGGACTAATCCTTCTTTAATACAGTTCATATCAGCACCAGAATCAATGAGTGCAATATTTTCAAGATTAAAATCTTCTCCTATGACAATGGATACTGTCACGCCCCGGTAACCGAAGCGCGAGGAAGGAGGAAAGATAGAGAGAAAAGAAAGAAAAACTCAATCTCAAATGCGGAAGTGACTATGGAAACCCACGGGGTTTCCTACAAGGATGACCCACTAATACGTAAACCAAATATGAATTTTTATGTTAACCTGCCCAACAAAGGTGAACGTATTTGAAATTCAAATTTAAAAGACTAACCGGACAAACACTAACTCAAGGAAAGAAGGAAATTACAATAAACTTAGTAAAAGACTATTTTTGGTCAGTTGCTGAATCTTAAAACGTACATAAGTAGCTATAACATTGAAATTTTCACATTCTGTCCGCGCTAGTCCATGTAAAATTTGATTCTGCACAACTTTCGTCTAATGACTTTTTTTCCAATCCCGCACCATTTGGACAGAAAATAAGAAAAACAGTAGCAGTATTTTTTTTTTTTGACAGCAGTTTTGACAGCATTTTGGCAGCACTTCGCATGCGTGCCCATTTCCGTTAAATCCTCGGATTTGACATCTAAAACATACATACACAAGTCTGAAAAGGTGTATAACATGTGTGTAAACCAACCGGGACTTTATACGTCCGAAACATAATGAAAACGAGAGGTAAAAGAGGTAATAGAGAGAAAGAAGGGGAGAGGGAGAGATTGGGAGAGAGATATTGGGAGAGATAGGGAGAGAGACAGAGGGAAGGTATTCTAAAGCACACACGCACGTGTATTTTCACATTCAGAAACATTTTAAAAAGAAATACCATTCCAACATGAGTAAAAGAAAAGGAAGTTTGGGAAAATGGAACGAGATTAAAGAGAGGGAAAAATGGGGGAGGGAGATTTTAAAACATTTCCTTTAAAAGCAAAATGGACAGATCCGGCAAGGACAAGATCAAACATAACCGAATCCGGCAAGGATTCAAATCAACACACATACATAAGGCATTGAAAGAGATTCTATATAAACGTCAAAGAGCTTCAAGTCTTTAAAAGAGTTAGAATACATCCAAGTCAAGAGATATTAAGACAAAAGAGAGGTTCTTTGCAACACACATGAAGTTTTAAATATGTCACAACACAACGACACGACCAACAAGTGTCGGTCCCAAAAGAAAGTGAGTCTAGCTATTACAGATTTCATATTCAATGTTCATATGAATTAGTACATGCAATTCTATTGATCTAATCCTATTCCATGATACTAGATCACATAAATTACATGTCCCCCTTTCCATCCACGAGCTAGCTCTCAAAACAAAGTCCTCCAACAAGAGGCTTCAAAAAGAGGATACCTTTAATCCCACCCTTTACTCGGACTTGGGGTCTTTCCCCTTATCAATATTTCCTGTAAAAAGATTTGGGATCGTAGTCCCTTAGCGCGACGGCTAAGTAGATAATGTATGTAAAGACACAAAGTAATTTCTATGACTAAGAATGAAATGCGATGCAATGAAGTTGCCACCGAGGCGATGCAAATGTAAGGCTTCTTAGCCATGCATGTAATCGTTCACTCCCCTCGTTACCGGACTGCGAGCAATCCCCCACTGGGAACTTAGCATACTAACCTTCCGATAGCTAGTCGGCTATAAGTTAGCGTTTGGCACGTTCTTAGGTACGTCCACCCTGTCTCACATCACAACCCGCATCCGGATTTCCATATCATCTCATTTTATGCCCTTCCTTGTGAGGGATCTTTTCAACGCATGTCATGTGTATGTAATGTCTTTGCCGATATGGCACAAATGCTATGAATCCCTTTGATTCACTCAACCAATGTCAATGCTTATGCAATGTCATGTCCACTAATCAATGTATAATGTCTTATGCATTGTTGTTAAGAAATCAAAGGAACAATAATGAAATTCATGCTATGAGCTCAAATGTAATATTAACCCATTATGCTCCATAATAGTATTAAGCTAGAATTAAGCACATTTTGCACACCTTGAATCACAAATGATAAAATTTGTATAGTAACTCATGATCTCTACACATGCAATTCCAATAACCAAAGCTAACATCTCCAACTTAACTTCTAACATGGGTTTCAACTAGCAAGTAGACAAGTAGGCACATAGATATTAACTTAAGCATGTAAATCACATAGTTCCATTCTAAGTTAAGAAATTTAAAGAGAACTAGGTTAGGGCAATTCATCAAATCCAAGGGTTTCACCAACAAGTTTTGCAATTCATACTTTGAAGGAGGAAATAAAATGCACCCATGGACACATAAACATGTTGTTTCATAGGATCTAGGACCTAAGTTAATGATATACTACATAGCCCTAGAAATTTACCCAACAATCAACATACATGCATCATCATACTTAGAAATAGGAATTAAAGTGTATCAATACATAGAAAATCTACCTTGTTCTTGGAGAAATCCAAAGAACACCCAATTCAAAGTTAGGGCTTGAGAAAAAGAGAAATAGAGCTTCTATTTGCTTCCAACCTTCACTAAGATTAATCCTCTAGTTCTAGCTTCTTGAATCCCTTTGATAATGGAGGCCTTCAAGCTCTTGATCATGCTTCCATGGAGGAATTTTTTTTTGAGAGGGGAAGAGGAGGGAAGATGAAGAAGGTGAAGTGATAGAGAGATGAGGGAAAAGAAAATGAAAATAGAGAAGTGGGTCTCCCCAAAGTGGCCGGCCAAGTGAGGGTAGAGAGAGAGAGTGTATGTATTTGTGTATGTGGTCTTAATTAGAGTAGTTAAGATGTGGGTCCCAAGGTGTAGTTCAATTTCCACAATGTTTTAGACATGTGGGTACATTTATATCTATGTAAGCAATAATACAACACTAATTTTTTTTTTTTTTAAGTTGAAAAAAAAAAAGTATACCAAAAATAATTGGGTCCAAATTTATGTATAAATTACTAAAATACCCCTTATTAAATTACGGGTCATTACAGATACCTTAGCATACCATTTTTGATAAATGAATTTTTTCCATAGAAAATATTCCTGTTTCTTCTACAAAACCTTCTGGGGAATCATTATCATAATTAATTTCTTTTCCCTTTTCTAATGAATTAATTGGATTAAAAACTTCTTCGGGAATAAAGTTTTCCTGTTCTAAAGTTTCAACCCTTAGTTTTAAATCTCTGATAGATGATTTTAAATCATTTATATCTTCATGTAAGTCTTTAACAGTGGGAAGATTATTTCTGGGTTTCTGAGCTCTAGCTGTAACCCTAGAAACAACATCTTTGAAATTATAAATTTCATTTGGTTTTTTAATAACCTCTTGATCTTGTATTTGTGAAGTTCCTTTTCCATCTTCTAGGGACTTCATATATTGTTGAATAATTTTTTTCTTTTCTTCAAGATCAGGTATTTTGTCCATAATCTTTAAGATTAGACTTTCTAGAGAAGTAATGGTGTTAATACTTAAACCATTCATTTTTAAAATGGATTCATAGAAATCTATTTTATCTCTGCAATGATCAGAACACCCTTCTTCTTCTCCTTGTTCTGATTCTTCTTCATGAATCTCATTAATCTCTTCTTCTTCTTCAGGTTCTTCAGAACCATATAGTTCTTCTAATGCTTCTTCTTCTTCTTGACTTAAAAGCATTATAGAGATTAGTTGATTTTTAAAATCATCATCAATGTCTAAAGCATTGATCTTTTGTTTGACTTTACACTGGCTTTTATAATGACCAGGTTTTCCACATTTAAAATAGACAGGAACTTTCTTTTTAACATTTCCTCTAGGTTTTCCCTTAGGTTTTCCTTGAGGTTTTGTATTCCTGGTTACAGGCTTAGCATTAGGTTTTGAAGTCTTTCTTTTAAAAGGCTTTCTAGTTTTTCTCTCAGCTGAACCCATATCATAACCTAATTGCTTGCAGAAATCTCGTTGTTCTTTATTACTAGAACCTCTTTCTTTCTTCATTTGTTTTTTCAATTTTATATCATTACAGAGGGCTAATCCTTCAGCATTTATTTCACTGATTATTTCTCCATAAGTATACAAATTGTAAGGAAGGAGATTGTTATTTTTCTGCCTTAAATCTTATCCTAATCTTTTCTGCAAAAAGACCAGGAAGACCTGCAATGAATCTTTCTTTCCAGAAATCTTGACTAGCATCATTTCGGAAATATAATCTGGATAAGAAAATATCTTTATACCATTTAAAATGTGAGAGTGTAGGACATTTGAGATTAATTAATAAATCTCTTCCTCTTTCCATTATTTGAGAAACATCTCCTAAGAAATGGAAAGTAATAGCAGTAATTAATGCTACTATAGCATCTGGAATAGGACTCCTAGTTCTATCCAGAATAGGATTTCCTTCTTCATCAGTTTTAACTGCATCCCTAATTTCTTCTCTTTGCAATTCTGTTAAGAACTGATTCCACCAACCATTAAGTTGTCCAGTGAATCCAGAGACTAATAAATTTAAAACTGTAACTTCTGGATTGGCATCAATTAATCTAGCTCTTATGGCATTAGCTGCCATGGTCATATGTTGAAGGACTTTTAAAATTTGGTGGTCAAATAAACCATCAATATTCCATTCATAAATGGAATTTCCATTATATTGCATTGGGTTGATCACATTTCTTTCTTCGAATTGAAGATCAATTGGTGTAGGCCTTGGATAATAATTCTGAGTCGTTCTGACTGTAGAATTAATAAATTGTCCTTCCAAGGCAACTACATCTATTTCCTCAATTTCTGAAGGTTCATTATCAGCTTGAGAAATGGTATTAACAGATCTACCCGTTTCTTTAGTTCCTGACCCTGATGGTTCTTTTTTAGGTGAAACTGGAGGTCTGGTTGAGGAACTAATAGGAGCTTCTACAACATTCTTCCATTTGTCTTTTAAGACATCTAGGAATTCTGGATTAACAGTATTCCTAATTAGAGGTTTTTGCCATGTTCTAGTTTTAACTAGATTTTGTTGTTTAGGCAAAGCTGATGGAACAGCATTAGCTTCAATTTTATCAATTGATAATTGACGCCTTATGATGTCTATATTTTCTTCAATTCTATTTGTCTGCCGTCCTACAAACTGAAGATGAATGCTAGCATAATTTAATTGTTCTGTAATAGGAATTAAATCCTCTTTGATAGTATGATGAGAGGCTCTTGGAGAACTAGGTTCTATAACAACTGAAACAGGGCCAGCCTTAGCTTTTTCATTAGTATCCCTCATTCTAACCCAAAACTTGGAATTAGGAGGATGGATACTCTCATGAACTCCTTCAGGGAATAAACCCCATTGCTGCCTTATTACATTGTCTGTAACATTTATACTCTTTGAAAGGTACCATTTTAACCAATCAAAGTAAGGAATATGCTTTCCTATTACTTTTAAGTAAACCAAAAATTGTTCTTTAGAACTATTTTGTTCTTCTTCAGAAAACTTTTTTAAAAGTTCACTATACTTTTTATTTTCTGGTTTTAGATAATCTTTATTTAAAGATCTCTATCTATTTCAAAATCTGAAATAACATTGATAGAATATCCTCCCGATAAATGACTTTCATTTTCAGTATTATTATGATAAAATACTCTTGGTATTTGGGAGTTATTCTTTTGAATTCCTTGAATACTGGGTTCAAGACTGTCTCCCCCTCCTTTTTGGTATCAGAGCCATAAGTGTTGACTCCTGTTGAGACATTATTATCCTGTTAGGACATAGTACTTGATATTCCTAGGTGGGACGCATAGGTCGGATAGATCCGCTGTTGCCACTTCTTTTTGATGTTTTCTCTTGAGATTACATATTATAAATGTAGTCGAAAAAAATGTTGATTGTTGATACAAGTTAATGTCTTAGATATTTATCTTTCCTAAAATAAAAAAGAAATTCATTTTGAGACAATTACAATATATAATGAGTATGTCTAAATATCCTTGTTTATAATCTCTTGATAGTTTTTTCTTCTTCTTCTTCTTCTTCCTGGTGAACAATGAAACTTTATTCATAAAAGCAGATTACAAAATAGAACTAATACAAATAAATAGAAGTAAGAAAATACATAAAAATAAATAACACAAACTTCTAAATTGCATTGCAAACTTCTACGCAATTATTAGTGCATTTTTGCCTTTCTCTACAATTTTAAAGTTAGAATTCCCTTCAATATAAACATTGATTGAAAAGAATATTCAAACTGTCATTATCCCAATAAATTAACAAAGAGTCCAATCTAACATTTTTGTGCTTGGCACTGAACCACTTTTCCTTTAAAAAAAGAAAAAAAAAAAAGAAAAAGAAAAAAAAAAGTCTTTTCGGCGTAATCTCCTAGTTAAGTTCGAAAATATTTCTTTTCTCTCGTAAAGTGTACCCTATATAATTATTGATGCTGGGAAAGGTGTTGACTGTCTGTTTGTGGATACTATTCCTTAATCATTGTTTTTGTTAATGATTTGTATTATGGTAATTGCAATTTGGTAATTTAATTTCTTAATTAATCGATCTTATAGGTTTGGCTTGACTTTCTATAATTTACGTACAGAAAAAGTTGTACGTCAACCCCTCTGCTGCTCACGAAAGTTCATTCCCCTCACACTTACTCTCTCTTTCATACCCCTCACTCTCTCTCTCTCTCTCTCTCTCTCTCTAGTGGAGTAGCAGGATTCTTTTGAGAGAAGTAACAAAAAGAAAGGCATAATCTAAGGAATGTATTCATAAGAATTCAAATTCATCAGAAAACTTGTTGCCCTCTCAAATTCTCTTTCCTCTTCCTTTTCAATCCTAAATCCTGTAGTTGTTTTTCCAATTTATAATCAAGCAAATCCAGTGCACGGGGCTCCGACCACACTCATTGACAGGTATTTGGTTCTCCCTTTAGTCGTAAGTATTTAGATGTTGATATAATTATCAAGAGATTTTAATCGTTTTCATCGTCTTTTTCTGGCCTAAAAATTAAACTTGCTTATTATCATTAACTTTTTCTTTCAAAAAAGTGAGAAAGAAATAGCGATTTTTTTTTCCCAAAGAAATCCGGCCCTTTTCTAGTTATCTATGTGCTCTGGATTAATTTTCTTGCCCTTTTTATTTTCTATTTGGGATGGGGTTGGGGTGAATTTCATTGAAAAGTTCAATTAATGAAGCTTTTCTAATTCTTTTTCTTTTCATTTTTTTCCTTCTTTTTTTCTTTTGGTCAAAAGGGAATTAAATTCTTTTTCTGCAAGGCATGTAAAATATCATATTTTAGGCTGAAATACACACTTGACATTAGGGCTGTCAACGGACCGGATCCGACACTTTTTAACGGATTTGGTCACTTTTGCAGATCCATTTCCAGATCCGGATCCGTATATAATGCTAAAGAAACAGATCGGGTATGGTTTTGTAATATCCGATCTGTCTAAGATTCGGATCCGAATAACACATAAATTGTGTGTATATATATTTACATTATGTATATATATATATAATACTTAAAATGTGTACATATATATTATATATAAACAAAATTAGATGTATATATATTTATTCAATATTTTGGACTGGATATGGATAAACTGACCGGATTACCAAATTCGACCAAATCCGGATATGGACTAACCTATAGTAGATCCGTTGAATCCGGATCCAGATATGGACTGATCTATAGCTTGGTGGATCTGAATCGATCCAACAGATCTAATCCAGATCCGATCCGTTTACAGACTTACTTGACATGTACATTTGGAGAAACTCACTATATATCAAGACATTTTCTTCTTCTTTTTTGATAGAAATACTAAAAAGAATCAGTACAAATTAACATATATAAAAAAAAAAAAAAATACATAAACAGTTGAGCAACACACACTTCTATCAAAACATTTTCCTATGAGTAATATTTGGGGCACTAACAAATTCCACTAACACTTACTAGCACACTCTATCTCTCTCCTAGTGGTACTGCGGGCTCCGCAGTGGACCCCACAGTGCCACTAAGAAAGAGATAGAGTGTGTTAGTAAGTGTTAGTGGAATTTGTTAGTGCCCCTAGCATTGCCCTTTTCCTATTTAAGTTAGTGTGGTACTTTCGACCCATTGTACTCATGATTGAGATTTTGCTTTTCATGCACTTTTGACTAAATAGGATCTAGCTGATCGATTGACATTCTAATATATGGTTTATGGAGTCATGAAGCCGTAGAAGTTCCTGTAATATATCCTCATTCTCTAGTTTGAGGTGTTCCTTTGTTCCACACCCTATTTGGTCGAGCTGCGAAATTTGAAAAATATAGTTGGGGTAGATTAGTCATTACCAAGTCATTAAGCCCATCATTGTACAGTGGATTGCACGCGCAATATCCTCTATACTATTAACTATTGAGCAATGATAGATGCACAACAAAAACCCACAACTAATTGCACAACCTGTTTAAAATTGTTGGACTTCGTGCTGAAAAAGTTGTACACACAAAAAGACAAAAAAAGGGGTGTATAGCTTTTTCAGCACGAAGTCCAATATTTTTAAGCAGTTTGTACAATTAATTATGAGTTTTTGTTGTACATCTATCATTTCTCTTAACTATTAAGTGCGGATGGCTTTTGTACCTGTTTGACCTGGCAGCTTGTGCTGCTTGCTTGGTAAAAACGACGCCGTTAAGGATTGCAAAATCACAATAAAGCTTTAAGCTAGAGTAAACTGAGTAGTTCAGCTATTACGTGGCAGTCAGAAACTCTTTTAACATTGAGTTGGATGTGAGTCCCAGGATGCACGCGTTTTATGTATGGCAAGATGGTGTGAACTTTGCTACACGGATGTGTAAGCCACGTGAGAGACTTTGAAAATTACTAAGGAGTAATGTTAGGTGTACATAATTTTTATACACACTTTTGTACACAAATACTTTAAATATATGTACTTTGTGCTGTTTGATTTTTTTAACACTTTTCTGTGCACCATTTATATAACACATGGTACATACATTTAAAGCATTTATGTGCAAAAGTGTGTGCAAATTTGTGTACACCTAATATTACTTATTACTAAAAGTGCCGAATCAAATTCACGAAGTACGTACCATCCCCTCGCCCAAAGAAAAAATAAAAATTCACCCCATTTTTTCTCTCCCTTGCTCACCCAAGCCTTCATTGGGTGATAAGTGTCCCATTCTAGTAATTATATTGATGATATAATGACAAAATGATAATGGAATGAGCCACATGTCACCCAATGGAAACCTGAGTAAGCAAAAATAGGGTGAGCAAAAATGTATTCCTCTTCAACAATGATACACCCACATTTCCAACAACACCCTCAATCACATCTTATGCTTTAAATGCATGTAACATGTGTTTTTTTTAATTTTTTGACACTTTTCTGTGCACCACTTACACAACACAAGATACATACATTTAAAATAAAGATGTGATTAAAGGTGTGGTTGGAGATGTGAGTGTATCATTATTGATTCCTCTTTTATAGATGTTATAAATAGATTATAGATTGATATGTATATATATCCTATACTATAAGAACAAAGCACTTCAATTGAATCCTATACTATAATTTTTCTTAATTTTATATTTTAAAAAAATAAAAAATTAACATAAATAGATACACATCACAATTACATGTGATAACCATCTCTCTCTTAAATGAAACAATTTTATACCTTCCTAACATATCTCTCCACCTTTCTTATATCTTTTTTTTACAAAAAAAAACTGTTCTCTCTCTCTAATTATTCACGTCTCCCTCACACACACACGCTCATCAATGTATATATTCAGGTATCAAAAAGTGGAGTTCTTAAATATTCTCAATCAAGTTTTTTCAATTTATATTCATATTGTACATGTGATTGCTTAATTTGTTTCATTATTGTGCACAAACAGTACCTGATATATGTGAATATATTAAATAATCAAGAAAACAACAAAGAGAAAAGAGAAAAGAGAGCTAGAGTTTCTCATAACACAAAAAATTGAATGAATGAATACAATAGAAAAGAAGAGACAATAATAATATATCTAGGTATACAGTATTACCCTAATAGAAAGTAAAAGACTAAACTACCCTAAAGCTAATAAAACTAATAATTACAATAGCTAACTCTAATACCCCCCTCAAACTCACGATACTGCAGCTAGAAGCATAGAGAGTTTGCCAACTAAAAAATGAAAACGCTGAATCGGATGTGACTTTGTAAACAAATCAGCAATCTGCGCAGAAGAAGAAACAAAAGGCAAAGTGATAACTCCATGCTTAAGGTGATGACGAGTAATGTGACAATCAATCTCTATATGCTTCGTCCTCTCATGAAAAACTGAATTGTGAGCAATCTGAATAGCACTTTTATTATCACAATACATAGGTGAAGGGCGAGGAAAGGAGACACCCATATCTGTAAGTAGCCGGCGTAACCAAATAACCTCACGTGTAGTTGAAGCCATAGCACGATACTCAGCTTCTGTGGAAGACACAGCAACAAAATCTTGCTTCTTGCTCTTCCAAGAAATGAGAGAATCACCTAAAAATATACAATATCCAGTAACAGACTTGCGATCTATAGGATCACCAGCCCAATCAGCATCAGAGTATGCACGCAGCTCCAAGGAAGAAGTTGACGAAAGTAAAAGACTTTGAAACCGAGTGCCTCTCAAGTACTTCAAAATACGATGAACAGCAGCCCAATGAACTGTAGTAGGAGAAGTAACAAACTGACTAACAACATGAACATCATGATCAATATCCGGACGAGTTATAGTAAGATAAACCAAGCTACCAACAATAGTGCGATATAAGGTAGGATCCGGCAAAGGAACACCATCAGAAGGAGAAAGACGAACATTAAGCTCCAAAGGGATATCAACAATCTTATTATCAGTGAGGCGAGCACGCTCAAGAATGTCACCTGTATACTTAGACTGAGAAAGAAGATAACCTTTTGGAGAAAAGGCCACTTCAATCCCCAAAAAATAACGTAGTGGACCTAAGTCCTTCATTTCAAAACAACGAGCTAATTCAGACTTCAACACTGCAATCCCATCAACATCATCACCAGTAATAATCATGTCATCAACATACAAAGAAAGCATAATACGACCAGCAGTGGTACACCTGATAAAGAGAGCTGAATCATACTCACTCGGGGAAAATTCAAATGAGGTAATCACAGTGGAAAACTTCTCAAACCAAGCTCGAGGGGCTTGTTTAAGACCATCTAAGGCTTTCTTAAGCCTGCAAACTTTACCAGGACCATGAGGAACACTCGGAGGAGGAACCATATAAACCTTCTCTTAGAGGTTTCCATTCAAGAAAGCATTTTTAACATCCATTTGAGATATATGCCACTGACGAATAGAAGCAACTGCAATAAGAATACGAACAGTAGTCAGTTTAACAACAGGAGCAAAAGTCTCCTCGTAATCCATACCATACTGTTGGGAAAAACCCTTGGCAACCAATCTTGCTTTGTACTGCTCAACAGACCCATCTGACTTGGTTTTGATACGAGAACCAATAGCACTCTTACCAGAAGGTAAGGGAACCAAACTCCAAGTGTCTGTCTTATACAATACAGAGAGTTCCTCTGCCATAGCCTGCTGCCAAAGAGGATCAAGAGCTGCCTCTTTATAGGATAGAGACTTAGAGAGATCATGAATTGAAGCTAAAAAGGAAGCAAAAGAATCCGAATAACAAGAATAAACAAAATCAGGTGATTGAGTGGACTTACGAGTGCGAGCAGAATAGCGAGGAGGTTCCACAGCCTCAGCAGGTGCTTGGGTGGCCTCTGGAAGGGAGGTAGCATCAAGCGACAAGGTACTAGTATCAGCAGAAATAGAACCATGAAGTGAGACAATATCAGTGCTGCATGGGGCTTGAGAGATCACACTATTGGTATCATCAGAGAATGGGTCAAGATGGATGAGACCATTTAGTCAACTCATGATGATTATCAGGAATAGAAAAGAAGGGTATGTGTTCAAAAAACACAACATGGCGAGAGACATATAGTTTCTTAGTAACTGGGTCAAAGCAACGATATCCCTTCTGACCCTCACCATAACTTAGAAAAACAAAAATAGCAGACTGTGGTGACAATTTGGTACGCTCTACACGAGGTCGAAGGACAAAACAAGTACAACTAAACACCTTTAAGGAAGAATAATCAGGAGCTTGCCCATACAATATTTCAAAAGGTAACAGACCTGAGCAGTGAGAGGATGTAATTTTATTAATTAGATTGAAAGCAGTAAGGACAGCCTCTCCCCAAAAATCAATAGGGACATATGCAGATAATAAAATAGAGCAAGCAGTTTCAACAATATGCCGATGTTTCCTTTCAGCAACACCATTTTGCTCAGGACTGTCTGTACAAGAGGACTGGTGAATAGTTCCATCTAAAGCAAGAAACTCACGAAATTTATGATAGGTATACTCTCCACCTAAATCACATCTAAAACATTTGATGACAGCAGAATGTTGAGTTTTGACAAAAGCACGAAAGGTGTTGTAAATATCAAAGAAGTCTGAACGACGTTTCATACGATAAACCCAACAGTAGTAACGAGTGCAATCATCAATAAATGATACATAATATCGAGACCCCCCTCTTGTAGTAACAGGAGAAGGTTCCCACACATTAGAATGAACTAAATCAAATAGTGCAAGAAAATAAGAAATACTTCTATTAAAAGTTAAAGTTGAAAATTTTGCCAGTTTACAACCACTACAATATTTAGAAATGTCATGAGTTTGTAAATCTCGTAACTTTCCTATAGAAGCTAAATTTTTTAAACGAGAGGCTGAAACATGACCAAGGCGAGAATGCCATAAATAAAAACTAGACGAAGATGAACTCAAACGAAAGGATGACAAGTCAACACTAGAAGCTGCAACCACTGGTACATTGAGCTTGTCCAAGATGTATAATCCCCCTTGCCTATGGCCTGTCCCAATCAGCATCTGAGACTGCGGATCATGCACATCACAAAAAGTAGAAGAAAAAGAGACTAAGTAACCTGCATCACAAAGCTGACCAACAGAAACAAGATTCATAGATACATGAGGTGTGACAACAGACCCAACACCTGCTAATGGCATAGGAGTACCATCAGCAGTCATAACAGGCAAAGAGAAAGCAGGACATATGAAAGAAAAAGACGACAAGTCAGGTGACATATGATTAGAAGCTCCAGAGTCTAAAACCCAAATACCTGAGGACATACCTGAAGGCATACCTAGTGAAGAGGTGGCCATAGCATGTGGCTGTGTGCCAAGGAACTTCTGAAATTGCTCAGCAAGGGAGGTCATGGACGGAGTGGATGGGGAAGGGGAACCAGGTCCAAATGAGTCTGATGGTGGTACAACTGCTGCAGTGTTAGGTTGTGGAGGTCTATACGAACGCTGCTGAGATTGGTTGTCAGATTTCCAATGAGAAGGTTGAGGTTGCTGTTGTTGTGGTGGTCGACTATGTAAGGGCTGATTGCTGCTATTGGGCTGGTTTGCTCGACCCAACCTAGGACGCTGATCCTTCCAATGACCCTTCTCCTTACAGTAGCTGCATACATCACTATCAACTCTCGAGTAAGGTTTATTCTGATTGTTGGACGGTGGTCGAAAAGGGGCTACTAAAACATACGGAGTAGAGTCGGAGAGAATTCCCTTTCCAAACTGAGTTTTGAGACGTATTTCCTCGGCTACTAACTCATGGACAATAGAATCAACTGATGGAAGTGGGCTACGATGGAGAATTGACCCACGAAGGCCCTCAAAATCATCACGTAGAGCCATCAAAAACTGAACCAGACGTTGTTCCTCCCTACGAGCAATATATAGTGCAAACGCCCGCAATTCGGGCGACTCCATGAGAGCTAACTGATCCCAAAGATCTGTCATTGTAGAGTAGAACTCCAGAATACTCAAAATTTTTTGTTCAAGGGCACGAATATCACACTCTAATTGGTACCTTTTCGCAAAATTGGACTATGTAAATAATTTAGCCAGATGATCCCACACCTCCTTTGCATATTCAAACTTTGCCAATTGCATACCTATCGAGGGAGCAACAGAGTTGTTGATCCAAGTAATGATTTTTTAATTATTTGTGTCCCAAACATCTAGTAATTCTGTAAATTTATCAGCCTGTTCATTCGTAGGTTTACTAAAATCCCCGTTGATATAACCCCACACCTTCTTCCCCTTGAAATTTTCATCACATAATTCCAATATGTAAAATTCTTTCCATCGAGTTTAACACTAATCGCTTGAAGCGAATCATCACGTTCAGCAGCCATTACGAAAATGAAGCAATAAAATAACACAAAACAAACGAACCAAAATCAAAGACAGATATCCAAAAACACAAAACAAATGAACCAGAATCAGTGACAAATCCAAAAATGAACGCAAATCAGTGCGAGATCCAAATACGAATCCGAATCAGCGAGAAATCCAAAAATGAACTAGAATCATCTGAACCAGTTGGATTTGCGAAGATCGTGGATGAGATTCGAACCTGCTTTGATACCATGTGAATATATTAAATAATCAAGAAAACAACAAAGGAAAAAGAGAAAAGAGAGCTAGAGTTTCTCATAACACAAAAACTGAATGAATGAATACAATAGAAAAAAAAGAGACAATAATAGTATATCTAGGTATACAGAATTACCCTAATATAAAGGAAAAGACTAAACTACCCTAAAGCTAATAAAATAATTCTAATAGTAACAAAGTACCATAAATTTTGTAAACTTCCGTGTCATATATAAGTAACTTTGTAGGTGCCATTTGATAATATTGAGGTAATAGATAGTAATGATGTGTCAAAACTTTTGGTATGTAATAGATATTACTTGTGGCGGATCAAGAAATTTCATCCACTGTGGTCGAAGCTGACGACTAAGACTGTATATAAGCTAAGCCGCTTAACAAGTTCTCGCAAACATGATCAATAAAGGCTCGGCTGATTTAATAATAAACTAGTCAAGCGCAAGCCTAGATTTTAGGCTCGTTTAAGCTTAAACACACATGAGCTCGGTTAACACATTTGAATAAGGGTTGTTGGTAAGCTAGCGATCGAAAAACCTCATGAAAGGGCTTGACAAAGGCTTGTACGTACTGGCCCACACACATAAATCTATTAAATAACTATGTAGTTTTGGTAGGCTCGTGAAAAAAGTTCGTGAATAGGCTCGATAAAGGGCTGGTGTACTGCTTTATATATGTATATCTGTTATAAAACTGCGTAGTTTCAGATGGCTCGTGAAAAAATTTGTGATGAAGTTTGAATTTTAGGCTCGTTCAATAAACAAGTCAAGCTCAAGCATAAATGACCTCAGCTCAATTTCGGCTAGTTTAATAAACAACCAAGCTCAAATCTGGATTTCATGCTCGTTTAAAATTGAGTCATTATACCCTAATTTCGTTGTTAAAAAAAATAAAAAAAATTGAGTCATTATATATTTGGGTTTTCCATAATATGCTATTTGATTATTTCCCTTTTCTTTTTCTTTTAAGTGATGGAGTTTTAATACGCTCGGCTTGACAGTTCAACTGAAACAAGAGAACAACAACAATAGCATAACCTAATGGCCTTTGAGGGTACTTTCAGAGATTCAACACTAGGCCGTTTGCCTCTTGTTGATGACTGGTAAGACTGATTCACATTTATATCTTATTAGCTTATGATCCATTTTGTAATCTTGAGATTTTTTGTTTCATGTTTTGTTTTCAAAATTGACAAGAACCTGCTCAAAAAATGAAAACGAAAATCAAAAACCAAAAATCCAACGTTACAAAACGGGCCTTTAACTATTCCATCGCCCAAACACTACAAGGTATAATTGAACCATTGAAACGCTTGCTTTGAGAATCTTTCTATCGGATTGGACTGCCAAGTTTTGATCGTCTGGTTTTGTTAAACATTTAGGGTTGATTGTTTCTTATCAATTTAATTTTAAGTAAACAATTTCATAGAAGAAATTCTAAGCAAGATTATAGTGAATTTGATGTTTAACATGGTGGATTACTAAAACTGGGAAATAACTCTTTAGAGTGAGAGCAATTATCACCTTAAAGACATGAGTGTCTCTAAATTGCCTCAAAGTCAGCAGAAATTTTCTGATTCGTAATTCTTTGTCATAACACCATTGGGATTGTTTATTTAATTAAATGGGATAAAATTCAAAAAATGGGAAATACCATCTTATGGGTTCATGTTGTGACAACGTCTAAAATCGGACACAAATGACAAGGAAATTTTTTTTTTTGGGGGGGGGGACCAACAAATTAAAACAAAAGAACAAAAGAAATTTACGTGGTTCAACTTAGTATTTACATGTGGGGCAAGAGATATCAAAAGTTTGAATGTAAATTAGAAAGGGCGGTTTGACCCTTATAACAATCCGAGTCGACAAAATTCACATTACATTCCCCTATTTTTTGGGTCGTTTCGAGATCTTCGACCAACCACACACGGACGGTCCGGACGAATACAAGGACCTCAAACCCCCCCTAGAATATTTTAGAAAAATTTTGTTGTTACCCTAAAAATATAAAATTTTACACTTAAGCACTCCCAAATATTTAAAGAACTCCCTATTTATAATCATATGAATTTTGACAAATTCTACAATACAACCAAATACGTTTGGTTGTGTGAGACATCCAGTTTTGTTCGTCTCAGTTTGTAACAACAATGTGTCTTTTTGTTACCTTTGGTGCCAGTTAGTAAAAACTTTTCTGATGTGCCATTGGGTAGTAATTTTTTAGGAACTATTTGTTAGTAAGAATTTTATAGTAGTAACTGGTCCAAAGTGTTGTAACCTTGACGTAATTAGTTGGTCGGATGGGAGATGATTTCTTACGTTTTATGCTGTTATATATATATACGGCCAGACTCTAGAGTAAACATATACCCAGTGAACATTTTTTTTTTTGCCTGAAAAAATCTACGGGCTACCCCGTTGATCCGCGGGTTTTTTCAGGCAAAAAAAAAAATATTCACTGAATATGTTCACTCTACCATGTTCACTCTAGAGCCTGACCGTACATATATATATAGCATTAGCTTATATTATCAACATAAATATATGCATATATAGACCCCCAAAAAAATTCCTTAGCGTGCTGCCCAGAACCTGTAAAATGGATCAGCCCCGGCTAGATACAATTTCTAAGTTTCACCCCTACCAAACCCCCCTCCTAGTCTGATATTCTATATCCACCCCTGACCACGCAACAGTTCCTAATGCTTTGATACTTTGAGGTAATACCTCAATGTAGAAGCTAGAGCAGCCTTGAGAAGACATATATGATGTTGTCTGTATTTTGTGCAGGGACTACGAGCATCAATATCGAAGATGTGTTACTGCTAGCTTGGTTCAGGGAGCGTACACTTTAGAACGTGTCGAGCAGGGGTATGAAGTTCGTGAGCCTTCCTGGTGGGACACTTTCGGTTTTCAATTAATTGAACCGCCGCTGCGTGATGATATAGATGGCTCCATCTTTGGAGCTGTTTATAAGTACAACTCTACCTCTGCTAACTCCAAAATCCCAAGGTATTGTTGAATATAAATACCAATATATATTTTGAAATAGTATGTGGGAAGTGGATGTGTGTAATTAGACTTGCATATATAGAAGCTTTTCATTTTAGCAAACAAAAAAAAATATAGAAGCTTTTCATAAGTACTTTTTTTTTTTTTTTTTTTTAAACATATTTGAAGTGGCTCAAATCCCGTCAATTAAAATTTAAGCAAGAGCAAGAGCAAGAGCATGAGCATGCAAGAAGGGCACCTGGGGGTATGTTTCACAAGCACACGTGGCACTCAGTTTACGTGCGTGTGAAATATTGTAGTGAGTTTGTACCGGAATAAAACTCTTGGAAGTTATTTCCAATGGATTTTCAAAGAAACTCACTTCAAATCTCTTTCCCCTTCTTCTTTTTCTTCTCCGGATATATATTTCGAGAAAAGCTATGAAGAAACTCTTGAGAATTGTTTTTTTTTTTTTTTTTTGCTAAGCAAGGACTTTTTATTAAAACATTGGCACAAGGTCAAAGAGAAAACATTGTACCAAAGGTCCAAAACCAGACACTCAAACTTAGCATGACTACAAAGCCCACCCTAAGTCCAGCCAAAAACCAGAAACACAGAAACACAAACAGACCATAAACAAAAACTGCAGCAACACCTTAAAAAACAGACACCCCTATAAGGACCTCAAAATCTGCCTTACCAAAAAATCTGAAGAAAATGAACAAAACCAACCATAAATATAGCAGAATCAGCAGTCACATAATTCTGCAGCAAAACACTTATGGTCTGATAGAAATATAGCCGCATCTTGAGTTGCTAGAACAAGAAAATTCTCGGCACATGAAGCAGAATTTGGGCAGCCCCCTACAAGTTTATCCTTATCTTTTGAGTTGAGAAACATCAAACCCCAATGGTTTAGACCAAGGCCAATAGCAGCATCAACCCATGCCAGCATCGAACGATTTTGGCAGCATCAATGCATTTCCAATTTTCCATGTATAAAGTTCCCAACCCATTTTGAAACAGATCCAACGGCAAGCAACAGAATTTCAGCCTGACGATAGCCCAAAATCAATCCTTAAAAAACCAATTCTGCTGGTCAAAAATAGAGCCCCAACACTGGATTTAAAAAAGCCAACTCCTTGACACCAAACATCCCAGCCCGAGAAAAGCCACCTCTATAAAAGTTGCTTCAATTAGGACGAAAGAGAACAACAAGCTTATCCAACTAAGGTTGCAAGCGAGGATTAACAGCACCCTCACTCCCCCATTCAATCAGAGACCCTGAGCATAACTAAGTCGCGCCATAGAAATCAGACCCGAGCGGATTAAGAGCCGAAAACCCGTTTAACTTTTGAGTGAAAGAGAATTAATAGCCACTTTCCTTTGGTCACCGAAACTGGATATAGGGACACCCAAAACAACATCCCTCTAGTAAGCAGAGCTCAACAGATTCAAAGCCCTCCATACACGAACAACTTTCAATTCCTCAGAGACGAGTAAACATTAGTAATCGATCCCTCGAAATCTTGAATAATAACTACAAGCTCCATATACTATAGACAAATGATTGAACATCCATCCGAATCCACTCTTCCCATTTTGAAAATTCACAGACCATGATCCGATGCCAATACAAATTCGCACCAAATCGCAGCCTTCTGTAAACCTTCCCCATCTTTCGACTAACTTAAGAAACTTGTTCGAGAAAGACCAATAGACATGAATAGCAAGACAACCACTTAAGGTCATCACACACACACACACACACACACACACACACACACTCCCGTCGAAACACTGGAAACACACACACGAAAAAATACTCACGCCAAATATTTCCACTCGTATGGTAATTGCACCTGAATAAAAACACACACCAAACCCACGCTGAAAGAAACGACGGGAACCCATCTGTAAACCCAAATACACCAAACACACACCAAAATCACACGCTGAAGAAATCCAATACCTCTCACACACATACCCTCAACAGCCAGCCACAAAAGGGCCGCAATAACTCCCAGCATGCCTTTCCGCAATCACAACCCAAGCTCACCAACTAAAGTTCAACACAAAGGAGCCCGAAGAGTCTAGACACTCGAATGAGGAATCCTGTGTGTGTGTGTTTTATCTTTGAGGTGTGTTGCTTTGATCCTTAAAGAAAACTCTTTCTTGTGGGAGAAGGAATTAAAACCTATGTTGTATCATGAGCTCTCAATTACAAATGTCCAATGCGCGCACGTAGGTGTTTTTAACTACCATAGTACTTTCCAATTAACACCCATGATCCTACGTACCTGATCATAGGTTCTATGATAAGGTACACACGGTCACTTGAGATTGTTTTCTCTTGTAGTCATAGAATTATCCTGATTTTATTCTATTGCGCACAATAATAGGTACGTCATTGCCTTTCGGGGAACACTTCTCTTACCACGCAGCAAGTGTCGAGACCTCAAGTTGGATGCCAAGCTCATTGCCAACACACTCGAACAGGACCCTCGCTTTGTCACAGCAAAGAGAACCGTCGAGCAAATAATTTCCGAATCCGGATATTTGAATGTCTGGTTAGCAGGACACTCTTTGGGGTCAGCAATAGCACTTCTCGTTGGAAAGAAATTAATGATGGACAGTACTAACAGGATTAGTGAGTTTGGCATATTGGATCCACTTCCGGCATACCTTTTCAACCCACCTTTTGTTTCTACCACCCTAGAGTGGATCAAGAAAAAGAAAGTGAAGCAAGTGATGCACATTGCAAGGGACGTAGTCGTTGCCGGAGTGGCCTGCGCTACTTCAAAGACTCACCAAAATGACTCATTTTCTAAATTAGATTTCTGGAAGCCAAACCTGTTTGTGAATCGATCTGATCATATTTGCTCCGGCTATATCGGGTATTTTGAACAACGCAAAACATGGAAGAAGATTGGTGCAGGGACAATTGGTAGGCATGCAACACAACATACATTACTGTCATCTTTAGGCTGGAGGGATTCAGAACCGTTGCATCTCCTTCCTTCCGCACGTCTGATTATCAGTAGGAGTTTACAAAATGCACATAAACTCGAGCAATGGTGGAGTTTTAATAATGATAACTATGAGTCCAAGTTACACCTGTTCAGGTAATCTTTTTATCTCTTTTTTTTTTCAACTTATATATATGTGTGTGTGCAGTTCGATGCAAGCTGTAACTTTGGTTGGCATAATTCAACTACATAATTACGCATGGTACAAATTCTACACAAAATTTGTACGGGTAAATGTTAGGTTCAAGTTTTAGTAAATTTGTGTTTTGTTTTGGGTCAATTAATAAATATGCCGACATACGGGTGTAATTGTTAGGATTGAAAAGGAGCCATGGCCGGCCCAAAGGGGGGCAAAAGGGGCAACTGGCCCGGGCACCTAAGTTTACAAAATTTTGAGGGTCTCTGTAAAATTTTCATAATTACATTTATACCTTGAGATTTTTTTTAGTGTTTTATATCTAAGCCTCACCAAGGCCAAATTTTGTGTCATCAACTACATATATATTGATATAGATGTATATAAAACTCAAAAACAAAGGCTCCTATAATTTTGAAAATTACACTTTTAGTGTAAGAATTTTTGGAGTTTAAGAAACAGGCCCCTCTAGAATCTTGAAAAACACCATACAATGTTTAAGTTTCACAAGTAGACTCATATTATAAGTAGACCCCAAAAATTGTTAATTATGTATAAGTAAACCCTAAAAAAATTGCCAATTATGTATAAGTAGACCCCAAAAAAAATCGTCTCGGGGGTGCTGCCCCCGAACCCTTGAATAAGGGCCTCCCTTTAGTAGTTCGACCAGGGCCTCCAAATACTCGAGACCGACCTTGAAAGGAGCCATCAACTTAATATGCCGACATTGGCATTGGGCATTGTTAAGAACTTCCTTGTTTAGGGTACTATTGGATTGAAAAATTTCGGATATGGGATGGCGCGATTGTGGGGATAATGGTGAATGTGCCAAAAGACCCAACACCATTCAAACTCTAACGTATGACCTTGCAAACCAATGGTTGGTATGCTACACTCCTTGTGTGAGCAGCCCATGGTTCGATAATGAGGACGAGTTTAAGATTGATTTGACATGCATTTTGATAGCCTTCTGGCTTTTATGACATATATACCTCAGTGGCATCCACTTAATTTCATTGTTCTGGCATTAATGCATAACGTACTTTCTTTGAGTTGTCATGCTCATAAATCCAACCATTTTCAGTGAATTATATGAAGGGCAGGCCCCAGAGTAATCGGACGTGGTGTTGATCTTTGGAAGGCCCCTCATGTGGGGATTATCTTTTGGATTTGTATCTTGACTTAGGTTGTTGGGAAGCATGTAATGGTAAAATTTGTAACCTTATTTATGTTGGACTAAGATGGATTACTAGTAATTTTTTTTAGTACTCTTGGAAGAATGTACCTTATAAGCTATATCCTGAACTTGACTCAAAAGCATTCATTCTGAGCTTCGCATCCTTAAAATAAATTAATTATTCGAGTTTTTGTATCCTTGATTCAAGTATTTATTTCTTGTGACCGAATCTGCTATAATGCATGTTTTGTGAATTTGGGCTAAGTATTCAAGTATTGACGTATTCATTTGAATTTCAGTCACATGTACGTAATCATGCGCTTGTATATAGTGGATGATTGGGATGCTTGTGAGTTGTGTGACCTTAAAAAAGTCCCTCAATGTTCGATCGTGCAAAGCATGATTCACTGGAGTGAGGTCTTCCTAGAATTTTCAATTTTTATTATGTGAGCTTTTCCATTGAGTGACTCCAGTCAGTTGTGGAAAGTGGGAACCATGTCTTCACTAGAGCGAGGTACACCCAAAATCTATTGTTTTGACTTTTCTTGACGGCGAATGGGGTCCACGGTAGGACCTCATTTACCCTCACTTGAGTCACTTCTCCTTGGTTAGTCGGATTTTTATTTGTGAAAATACTTTTGTTCACCCACAAATTGGTTCATCAATGCTCACTCAAGCATCCTATTGGCTAATGCAGTGGGATCTCTGGATCCCACTACATTGATCAATGGGATGCTTGGGTGAGCATTGATAAACCGATCCCACTGCATTAGCCAATAGGATGCTTGAGTGAGCATTGATGAACCAATTTTTGGGTGAACAAAAATGCTCTTTTTATCCATGAGTAATGCTATGCTTCCCAAATTTTTATCACAAAGAGCACTTACAAATTGCCTTACAGACACATTAAGATAGCAAGTTATATGCAAAGTTCAGTAAGTGTGAGTTTTGGCTACAGGAGGTCAAATTCTTAGGACATGTTATATCTCGAGGCGGTATCTCAGTAGACTCATCTAAGATTGATGCAGTCTTAAGCTAGAATAGACCGACCAATGCGACGGAAGTTAGAAGTTTTCTTGGCCTAACAGGATATTACAGAAGATTTGTAAAAGGATTTTCCAAGATAGTAGGGCCATTGACGAATCTGACGAGAAAAGAGATAAAATACGAATGGACAAATAAGCACGAGAATGCACTCCAGGAGTTAAAAGAAAGATTGACTTCTGCACCAGTACTTGCAATACCTAAGAATGGATAAAGGTATGTGATCTACAGTGATGCATCGCACCAAGGACTTGGGTGTGTACTTATGCAAGACGGGAATGTCATTGCATACGGATCAAGACAATTGAAGGTACATAAGAAGAATTATCATACACATGACTTGGAGCTAGCAGCAATAGTGTTTGCATTGATGATTTGGAGACACTATCTCTATAGAGAGAAGTTTGATCTATTTTCCGATCATAAGAGCGTGAAGTATTTGTTCTCTAAGAAGGAATTGAACATGCGACAACGAAGATGGATAGAATTACTCAAGGACTATGACTTTTCGTTACAATACCATCCAGGTAAAGCGAATGTCAGAGCGGATGCTTTGAGCCGTAAATCTCGACTAGTGATTGCTGCATTACTAATTCGAGAATGGAGAGCTGAATTCGAGCTTCACCTAGTGAAACCAATGAAAAGACAGCATTTTGGATATTTGATGGTACAACCAACTTTGATTAGTCGTATCATAGAAATTCAACAGACGACAACATATTTAAAGTTGTGGTTCACAAAGATGTTAGCTAAGGAGCTAGAGATCTGGAGTATCAGTACAGACAGAGCCTTACGATGTAAAGGTAGACTCTGCGTATTTGACGAAGAAAATCTCCGAAAAGAAATATTGGATGAAGCACATAAGTCACGGATGACGATTCATCTTGGAAGTACAAAGATGTACAAGGGCTTGAAGAGGAATTTCTGGTGGGAAGGAATGAAGAGAGAAGTAGCTGATTATGTAGCTCAATGTCTTACTTATAAGCAGGTAAAGGCAGAACATCAGAAACCACCTAGACTTCTGCAGCCGTTACCAACTCCTCAATGGAAATGAGAACATATAACCATGGATTTCTTGGTAGGATTTCCGAAGTCACAGCAGAACCACGACGCTATTTAGGTAATCGTGGATTAACTTACAAAGACGGCACATTTTATCGCCTACAGTATGACATATCCAGTAGAACGTTTGAGCCGAATGTATCTACAGCACGTAGTACGATTACATGGAGTACCTGTTTGTATCGTGTCAGATCAAGATTTGCGTTTTACTGCAGAATTTTGGAAGAGTCTCCAGACAGCGATGGGAATAACATTAAACTTGAGTTCAGCTTTTCATCCACAGACAGATGGACAGATTGAACGAGTTAATCAAGTAATGGAGGACATGTTACGCGCTTGTGTTATTGATTTTGAGAGTTCTTGGGAGACACACTTACCTTTGATTGAGTTTGCCTACAACAACAGTTATCATTTAAGCATAGAGATGGCACCGTTCGAAGCTTTGTACGGGAGACCTTGCCGATCGCCGCTTTGTTAGACCGAAGTCGGAGATTCTCAACTTCTTGGTCTAGAGATGGTACGAGAAACTAGTGAGAAGATCCAAATTGTACGTGAAAAGATGAAGACAACTCAGACACGACACAAGAGTTATGCTGACAAGCAACATAAAGATTTGGAATTTACAGTTGGAGATCACGTACTACTCAAAGTTTCGCCTGTTCGAGGCATTTTCAGATTTGGTCAGAAGAGATGCAAGCTATCGCCGCGATTCATCGGACCATTCGAGATTCTAAAGCGTGTTAGGAAGGTTGCTTATCTCCTTGCATTGCCACCAAAGATGTCAGGAATGCACAACGTGTTCCACATCAGTATGCTGAGGAAGTGTGTTCATAACCCAGCGCACGAGATCAACTTTGAGGATATTGAAGTCAACGACAATGTTACATTCAACGAAGGACCGGTTCGTATTTTAGACCGTGGAATCAAGAAGCACAAGAATAAGGAGATTCCGTTAGTCAAGATTCAGTGAAAGCATCATGATGAAGGAGAGGCTTCGTGGGAGCTAGAGTCAAAGATGCGTGAGAAGTTTTCGTTCTTGTTTTAACTCTGTATGCTTCTGATTTCGAGGACGAAATCTTTTGTTGAGTGGTGGATGATGTAATACCCCATATTTTCAATAATTATTTATGCACAGAGATTCTATATTTTTCCCTTGATCATATGTGAAATTTAACCTTCGATCAATCGAAGTTCGTTCGAGCGATCGAGCAGTTTCAAAGTTCAAGCAATCAAACTTTGTTCAATCAATCGAACTACCGACCTGAATTTATGACGTGGTCCCTACTACAATCGATCAAAGCCTTTTCAATCGATCTAAACTGGACGATCTGAGTTCGAGCAATATAAGAACTTTTGATCGATCGAACGTGTAATCATTTGAATTCCCATATTTTCCATAAATAATGCCACCTGCACTCCTCCCCCTCTATATATATGGTTGTGTTCGTGTGTGTGAGGAGTTTTGCTGAACTTAAGAGTTAGAGAGAGAGTGTGCATGCTTGTGTTATATATATTATACAAAAACATCTATATATATACACATATATAGTTATATATATACAGGCAGAAGTAGAAGCAAGAGAAGAAGAAGAAGAAAAGAGAAGGAGATAGAGAGAGAGACGAAGAGAGGAGCAGAGGGAGAGAGAGAGAGGAGGCCGCCGTGGAAGCTTCGGAATTCAATGAGCCAAACGCGCCTTAACGGAGTTCGATGAGTCCCAAACTCACTCAGTAGCTTAATTATAATGTTTTACGAGTTCTCTATGTTTATTAAGGATATAAACACACCCTACCAAATTCTAAACGTTCACTGCAGAATCTGGAGAAGAGGAAGTTCGAGCGATCGAACTGCGTTCAATCAATTGAACAACCCTATTTCTCAATCGATCGAGACCACCTTGACTTCAATCGATCGAGAATACCTCGATCGATCGAACCTCACTTTCTTCAAGCGATTGAGATGACTTCAATCGATCGAACATAGCAGAACATGGATGTGTTCCTTTAAGTTTATAATTCATATGTGTAGATGTTTAATTATTGGTTCATATTCCTATTATGCGATATTATGGCTTACGACAGTAATCGTATACGATAATGAGACTGAGATAACGTGGTAAGTACCGTAGTTGGGTTCGGAACGTTAGTAACAGTACGACGCTATAACGAGATAAGATTGGAGATAATAACACCAGGTAGCATTGGATAACTAGGAACTGAGACAGTGAGATACTAGTTGTTTTTTAGGCTATGTGAGTCGAGCTGACGATTCGCTCAGGTTGAATCCGATAAGTGTGTAAAAGGATTTAATCAGGATCGTGAGAATTATGGGTGCACAGTACTCGCAAGAGTTCTTAAAAGCGGTGAATAGTAAGAGTTCTTAAAAGCGGTGAACAAGAGTAGATGTGGCACGCCCATGGTTTATATTTACCAGAGCTATGTATGTATGATACTCGCAAGCGTTCTTAAAAGCGGTGAACAGTAAGAGTTCTTAAAAGCGATGAACAAGAGTATTGATACGTCCGTAGACCAGTCGTTATATGAGAACGATGTATGGGTGCTCGCATGAGTTCTTAAAAGCGGTATAACGGTGAACAAGAGCACTAGTATGTTGTGATGGTATAATCAATTCGAGATAGTCAGTTGGGATTGGTACCATCAGCCTTAGAGTTGGTAGACAATGATAATCGGTTAATGTTGTGTCTAAATAAAAGAGGAAGAGATATAATTAGTATCATTGTTATATATAGTTCGTAACTGGTAATCACGTTATTTCTTTGAGACTGTGTTAGTTAGTTCTCACTCAGCTTTCAGTAACCTAACGGCCTTTATTGCCTGGACATTCCCCGTCCAGACTACCCTGTCCCTAACAGTGCAGGTGCTGGAATTTACGGTGATGGATACTACCCGGAGTTGGATTATGCAAAGGGTGGCCCCACTGATGCCGGTTATACGGGGGAAGAGTATTATGCTGATGACTATCCTTACGCCAGTTGAAGATTTGAAGATAGTTGTATTTAGTTATTTCTGTTGAACTCTGTTTCATTTAATGTTAATGGGTACTTGGGCATATGTTGTCCCAGGACACCACGAGAGATTCAGATTGGGCGCAAGCCTTCTTTGCAACATCTCCAGATATGGGGGTGTCCAGCACATGTGCTGAAAGGAAAGATGAGCAAGTTGGATTCTAGATCGGAAGTATGTTACTTCGTAGGGTATCCAAAGGGTACTTATGGATGATATTTTTATGATCCAAGAGAACAGAAAGTGTCTGTTAGTACAAATGTTGTTTTCTTGGAAGATGATTATATCATGAACCATAAACATAAGGGAATGATAGATCTTAGAGAGATAGAAGGAGAGCCCTCAGTCCAACCCGCAGTTAATAATGATGTAAATCAAGAAAACACCACTTCTTCACCCATTTCTGTACCAGTACCTCGTCGTAGTAGGAGGATTATCAGCCAGCCTGATAGATACATGTTCTTAGGAGAAATTTTTGAAGCTGTCTCCATAGAATCTGAATCTGATCCTGCCACATACGAAGAGGCAATGGCTGATGTTGATTCAATTCATTGGGTTAAAGCTATAAAGGCTGAATTAGAATATATGGATTCTAATCAGGTCTGGGATCTTGTAGAACTTCCAGCCAATATTAAACCCATTGGTTGTAAGTGGGTCTACAAGAAGAAAAGAGGATCTGATGGAAAGGTTGAGACCTTTAAGGCTAGGCTTGTAGCGAAAGGTTATACTCAGAGGGAGGGCATTGAATATGAGAAAACCTTCTCGCCGGTAGCCATGCTCAAGTCCATCAGAATACTCTTATCCATTGCTGCATGCCTAGATTATGAGATCTGGCAGATGGACGTCAAGACTGCATTCTTGAATGGCAATCTTGAGGAGGACATCTATATGCAACAACCAGAAGGGTTCATAGCTAGTCAGAAAGGTAACTTGGTATACAAGCTGCAAAAGTCCATTTATGGGCTTAAGCAGGCATCCAGGAGTTGGAACATCCGATTTGACCAAGCGGTCAAGTCGTTTGGTTTCATACAGAATCTGGATGAACCTTGTGTATACAAGAAGTGTGAAGGGAAAGTGGTGGCTTTTCTTATGCTTTACGTTGACGACATTCTACTCATTGGGAATGATATAGCAGCATTGTCAACGGTCAAGGTTTGGCTAGCTAGTACATTCGATATGAAGGATCTAGGAGAGGTAAGCTATATTCTTGGGATAAAGCTCTTTCGGGATCGCAAGCGAAAGATAATGGGATTATCTCAAGCTGGTTATATCAATAAGGTGTTGACTAGGTTTTCAATGGATAATTCGAAGAAAGGTTTGTTACCTTTCAGGCATGGTTTAGTGTTCTCCAAGGAACACTATCCTAAGACACAGGAGGAGAGGAATCGCATGTCAGGAATTCCCTACGCCTCGGCGGTGGGAAGTCTCATGTATGCAATGTTATGCACTAGACCAGATATCTATTTTGCCATTGGCATGGTTAGCAAGTATCAATCGAATCCAGGTCCAGAGCACTGGACAGCTGTTAAGCACATTTTTAAGTACTTGAGAAGGACTAAAGATTACATGCTTATGTACGGCGATAGTGAGTTAATTCCTGTAGGATATACTGACTCGGACTTTATGTCAAATAAAGATTCGAGGAAGTCGACATCCGGTCATCTCTTTACCTTGGGAGGTGGTGCTGTCAGTTGGAGGAGCATTAAGCAAAAATACATTGTAGACTCAACTACAAAAGCTGAGTATGTGGCTGCTTGTGAAGTCACAAAGGAAGCTGTTTGGCTCAAGAAGTTCCTTATGGAGCTCGAGGTGGTACCAACATCGCTGTCACCTATTACGCTTTATTGTGATAATAGTGGGGCAGTGGCTCAATCCAAGGAGACAAGGAACCACGGAAAGGGGAAGCGCGTAGAGCGGAAATATCATCTTATCCAAGATATTATTCAACGTGGAGATGTGACTGTCACCAAGATTGCCACCGTTGACAATCTTGCTGATCCGTTTACAAAGGCCTTACCACAGAAGGTCTTTGATCGTCATCTAGATAGTCTAGGTCTCAGATGTAATCTTGTATGGTTGTGAGTGCAAGTGGGAGTTTATTGGGTTTGTGCCCTCAAACCAGTACTTTATATATGAGACATTGACATTTTAATATATGGATATCAGCTTTACATTTAGTTATGTATGTTTCTTTCATGAGATGATTTTTATCCTTAAGTATCATAGTAAGTAATTCGTGTATGTATGAGATATATACAAGTGAGATACGAATTACTATTCTTTGTTACTTAGAACTTGTCACAGTGGATGATGAGACTGGTTATCTCATCAGGTTTACACTGTAGCATGATTAACTACCATTGGATGGAGTGATTAATCTCAATCACTAGAGTGTAACTCTTAGTTAATATGCTAGTGATGAAGGCTGATATTTGTAAAATATTGGCCAGATAAAGAGAAAAATTGGTTGAACTTAACCCTCTATCTCTAGTTTCACCTGCACTTGTGTTTTAATGCATCTCTTTACACAATGATGTGTTTTCCGTGGTATGTTGTTGTGTTTAGTTCTTTGAATGCAGGTTCTGAAGTGGAATGAAGTAAAAGTTCAAAGGATAAATCAAGAAACAAGAGAATATGTCAAAAATGAAGTTTAAGTACCAATCGATTGGCATCATATTGATTGACATACATTCATAACCAATCAATTGGTATTGTTACCAATCGATTGGTATTTATTGTCAATCGATTGGTGAAAGTTGGAGTCAAAGTTCTTTAATGGCGCAAGATCTCAGCAATCAAGATGACGACCAGCCGTTACACTATGAACCTAGACGTCTTCAGCTCATGGATATCACACTATAAAGAGAGGAGAGTGAGAGGGGTCAAGAGTGGGCTAATTGGTGTATTGTTTTGTAGGGATTTCTTCCATTTTCGTTTAAGCAAGTTCAAGTTAGAGGATATTATTGTTTCGAATTCAGTCTTAAGTTCAGGTTTATTCTTTTTGTTTTATTGCTTTAGAATTTGATTGTAAATCTGTTTTAGTTGTAGTTTGATTTTGATTTGATTTTGAAATTTTTAGTTTCATTGTGCAATCCATGTTTATGTTTGCCTCCATACTTCACTTAATTTTGATTAACAGAGTTTTAAATATGCTAGCTTAGATCCCTGGTTGGGAATAATGTGAAGAAACATTATTCCCAGCCACTACCATGATTCTGTGAAAAAAATCAATGACAATCGATTGGAAACATAACCCAATCGATTGCCATAGGTTTCTAAGCAAATCAATTGGTAACTTTGCCAATCGATTAGGAGTCATTTCATACCAATCGATTGCCACCCATATCAATCGATTGGAATGAAGATGTCTTGGGCAGAATCCTTTCAGTATTCCAGTAACTTCTATTTCAGAAACTAAGTCCAAATTGATCTTTTAAGTTCAAATTGCAAACTGATTTTGAAATGTGAGCTCTTTCGGCTAATTAACTCAATGAACATGTATGACGAACATATTGAATATCCTATACTCAATTTGTTAGTTGTAGTTCATAGTTTTAATTAGATTTTATTTCAGTTTTTCATAGCAAGTAAAGGAATTCAATTACTAGTTATGTTGAATTAACATTCTTAGTAACTAGGATTGCTTCACTTAATCCCTTTGTGAAATAAGGAATACTAGAAGGATGAAACCCCAGTTGTGCGTTAATTCTAAGTCATGGTAGTGGTTGGTGCAATGCAGACTCACATGTTCCCAACATCTTTTCCATTTATAATCTTAAACCACATTGCTCATTTCTGTTTTATTTAATTGTTACTTTACTTTTATTCTTTTAATTAAAATCTCGAACTTAGTAGGATTGTTAGAACTCCCATCTTTTAAAGAAATCATCTTTTATTTTCTTTAGGACTCAATCTAGATCTTTCTGTTCTTTTCCTCCGTCCTTTGGGATACGACCCGGTCTTACCGGTTTTAACTCGACGCGACCTTCTACACTTGGACGTACTCTTTAAGAGACCACACATTTCCAGTCGTGTCAAGTTTTTGGCGCTGTTGCCGGGGACGGTAACAAAGGCCAGAATCTTTCGATTGATCCGATCTTTTCTTTTCCCATTTCTATCTTTGTTTTTCTTTTTGTTCTTCAGAACACGAGCTGTATTATTTGTGTCCTTCTATGTCCTTTGACTCCACTGAAGCTTTCATCACAAATCTATTTGAAGATTCCATCAATAGTGCTGATAATCCCATTTTTACCCCGTCTATTTCTAACCCAATGTCTGACACAGAGAGCCAACAAGGAGAAAATAGGCATGACCTCATTGATGACGGTCAACATCCTTTACGAGAACTCTTGGCTCCTGATCGAATAGCCACACCTTCTTGTATCCGCATCCCCCCACACACGGGTACATTCCATTTTCGTAATGGGATGATTCAACTTTTACCCACATTTCACGGGATGGAGAAAGAGAAGGCGTACTTGCATATTCGAGATTTCGAGGACGTTTATGGCACTTTCACAGATCAGACCTGCCCGAGTGATATAATCTGATTAAAGCTTTTTCCCTTCACCTTGAAGGACAAAGCAAAGTCATGGTTATTATCGCTCAAACCAAATTCTATTTCGACTTGGCCAGCAATTCATGAAGCCTTTCTCAAAAAGTTCTTCCCTAATCGATTAACGAATGACATCTTGAGACAAATCAAGATGTACAATCAAAAAGAGATAATCAATTCATGTAGTCAAAAGAAACTCAATTTCTTTTGATATGCTAGCTGTATGAATTGATGAGCATGATAGTATTGGATAGTATTTAATACTAGATGGAGTTGGATTTGGATAATGCAAAGCCATGTGCTTATCAGTGGCGTGAATGAGAAGTCTTCTCATGCTAGGGAACCTCATCCGTGCATGTGTATGATTTATATACATGCGTGGGATGTATATGATATACACTTGGTCGGTTTCTTTTTAGGAGGGAAAAAAAAATATAGTGAGAGTTTTTTTCTTTGGAATATTGAGTGTGGGAGTATAAGGGAGGGTTGTGTTATGTGATTTAACACTAGGTTTCTTGTACCAATTTATTCTCAATAAAAGAAAATATCTCTTGGGGTGTGGACGTAGGCAGGGTTTTGCCGAACCACGTAGAATTCTCTTGTGTTGTTTTTCTTTTTCTTTTTCTCTTGTTATTTTCTTTTCATTGCGTGCTCGTTTAATTCCGCTGCGTAAATCTCAACAAGTGGTAACAAAAACTTGACACGAGAAAAATCTTGTGCGCTCTTGTGCAACACCCAAGTGTAGGTGATCGTGCAAGTAATATAGTACTGGAAGTCCAGGTCGATCCCACAGGGAATGAATAGGAAGAATGTATACTAAGTTATAACCTAAAGAAAAAGAAAATAAGAATGAATGATTGGAGGTTCTAATGAATCCTACTAAATTAAATTAAACTAAATAATAAACTAAAGTATAAAGAAACATAATAATTAAACAACTAAATTAAAGGTGTTGGAAACACGTGAATCCACATTAATCCTAACCATCTACCATGCACATTCATAAACGCTCTATGGAGTTCATTCCTTTTCAGTATTCCGTATTTTTCTAAAGATAAAGAATCAATAGCCCTTTCATGACCGGGACTACATCATCACAAGTGATTTAAAATACATGGAAGACGGTTTAAAACAATGGTAATTACTTGCACTCTAAATGGTGTTAGCATTCAAAGTGGTTTTCAAAAGTCATTGAAGAAAAGGCCTTAAGGCTTTAAGTTCTAAAAACTGTTGTGACAAACTGAGCTTATTGGGACAATTTGATGACAGATTTCTAAAACAGAAAGTCATGGAATACTTAAAAGAATCATCTCAAGAATTAACATGTTCGATCGATCGAAGCGCTCTCGATCGATCGAACAGTCATCCTTCAATCGATCGAAGTGCCTTCGATCGCTTGACTGTGGCCCTAGTTCGATCGATCGAAATACCTTCGATCGATCGAGCCCAAGGTTTCTAAAGGTTGCATGGCAGAGGTTGGGAATCAATGTTTCATCACATATTCCCAACGTCTAAACTACGGAAACATAATAAAACTATTACAGAAGTAGTAAAACAAGACAATCATCAACATCTAAACTAATAAACAATCAAATAGAGGGAAAGGAGAAGAAAAACCTGTAAATAATCTGAAAATAACTTGTAATAAACATGAAAGCAACTTTAATCTTCAATAATCTTCAGTAATTCAATGAAAACAAGGAGAAAGAACATGAATCTAACCTAAACTACTCCTAATCTAACCCTAAAACTACCCTAAACTGCTGTTTTCTGCGTTCTGGAGCGTCCTCCCTTCGTCTGGCGTCAAAACGACGTATATATAGGGTTCCCACAGAGTTTACGCAACTTTTGGGTGAAAATAAGGTTCGATCGATCGAGCTCAGTTCGATCGATCGAAGGTTCGATCGATTGAACTCTCTTCAATCGCTTGAACTCTCTGATTTTGACAGCACTGCGCACCGATGGGAGAATGGCCATAACTTTTTACTCGGACCTCGGATTGACCTCCCGTTTGCGGCCACGCGACTGTAACTCAAAGATCTACATTTTATATCTCTGGGAAAAATTTCCAAATCTGAAGTCATCATTGTCAAAATTGGCATTTTCCCAGCTGCTTCTGTTGTTCTCTTCACCAGAATCACTTTTCTTTAGCTCCACTTCATTGATTTACATCCTAATACCTATAAAACAATGCAAAAACATATATTTTAGCATTAACACAATAAAAAGACCATTGTTATTAGAATGCACCTAAATGTAGGGATTTTGGGGATAAAAGATGCATAAAATACCACGTAATACACTAGAAATATGCACTTTTCACCACGAATCACACCCCCCAACTAGCTCGTTGCTAGTCCCTAGCAATGAAGCGAACTACAGCAATGTTTATTTAAACTCTAAGAATTGAAAATAAAAGAAAGTAAAAATCCTAAATCACTTTCGCAGGAATCGCGATTGCATTTAGCGTATGCAACAAGCCTTTAAACCTCTAGGTTCCCCCTAGTGGACGAGTGTTGTCTCGTGAGGGTTTGCAGTGAATCTACCCACAAAATTCATGTTTATGGTAATGGTTCTCATTTAAATGTTTTCAAGAAATTTTCCTCTCATTTAGCAATGTAGTTAAGCTCAACAATCTCATGAAACTCTCTAGTAAGCCATAGCAATACAACACACACATTACAGTTAATCTACTATCAAAGTCATTAGAATATTCCATACCTATTAATCTTCAAGTGTGTGTGTGAATGGATAACCAAAATACAAAACTTCAATTTCAAAGCTCGCATAACCTAAGATACTATCAAGACGTTCATTTTGACTCAACTCTCACCGGGATTACACTCTCAAGATGAAATCACTCCGAATTAGGTGTAATAATTATCACTCATGATATGGAAGCTATAAAGAGTAAATGTAAATGGAATCTAGTGCTTCTCATATCTAAATTGAAAAACGGACATTTTATAGTGCACAAAGTCTCATGAAAGGATACTTTTCAATAGAAGAGCGAGATACCGTGGAGAACTCTCTCATTACCTTAACTTCAAATCCAATTTACTTAAAATCATCAGGACTTTGAAAAAGAGGTGTTAGATTAAGAAGAAAAAGGCCCGTGATATTCAATTGGGTCAAATGATGTGATTGGAATGTCTACTATAACTTTTCAAACTTCCCACATCTCCAATCTCTCTTCTTCTTCTTTTCTTTTATTTATTTTTTTCACACTCTTCTTTTCATTCCTTTTTTTTTTCCTTTTGTAACAACCATTGGCATTTTTTTTTTCTTTTTCTTCTCATGCTTTTCTTTTTTTCTTTTATTTTTTCTTTGCCAACTTTCCCTTATTCACACTAACATACTTCTTGTTAACGCAACACATCCCAATCACACCTAAATAAAGAACTGATGCTTGAACTCCTAATTTGGAGTTAGGTATAGACTTTAGGATTATGAAGACAAGGCGATTATGATAAGCTCAAGAGGTGAAGTAAAGGAATAGCATAGAGGTAGGCCAAGGCTGTATTATCCATGTATGGTCAAAAGATGGCCTAAATCATATTCTAAGTTCATAGGATAATTCATTTCAGTAAATTCAAGAGCTCTAAAGTTAGGTAAATCCTGAACGTTCTCTTCTAGTGATCAGTCAAAATGAAGAAAAAATGAGACTTTCAATGAATTAATACGCTTTTCAAAAAGTAAGAGTAATTTAATAAAACCCTCAAAAACAAAGAATGGCACAAAAGCTCACTTGGGTTATTAGTCTCCACTACAGTCTTTCAAGACACTTAAACTATGCTTACTAATCCATTTTAGCTAAGTACAAGGTTGTCACAACGTGCTCAAAGTTGTTTGAAGATTAAAAAGCATAAAATATACTATAACTAAGATAGTAAAGAAACTACCATGGTGTATCACATACTAATAGCATACAGAAAATAACACTAATGCATCATAACTAACTACATTAACTATAAGAGAAATACAAGAACCATTTTATTATCTTTTAAAAAAAATTAAAAAAAATAAAATAAAATAAAAATTTTAAAATTTTTACAGATTTTAATTTACTGAGTTACATGTTGCTAAGCAGGTATATGACACTAAAACATAAAAAGAAAGAAACGAGGCATGCAATGACTCACTCCCCCCAACTAAAACTAAACATTGTCCCCAATGTTCTAAACTAAGCACATGGACATGTAAAGTAAAGCGAGAGAAGGAATGATGTTACCTCGAGGCATTAATATCCAATTTTGTTTTTCAACTTACCTGCAAAATCATTAGTAGCAACAAGAAAAATAGAGAATATAATAGAACTACTCAGTAAATAAAGTCGGTTAATCAAGATATTTATCATAAAGTAACAACCGAAATTTTTGAGGATCTTCCCAGTGAAATAATTTAACAATGACAAGACTTTTGAGATCCTCATAAAAATGCAACTCCCCCCAACTAATGTCAGGCTCAAGGTCAGAGGAGATGATGCAAAACCAATGGCTTCCAAAGTTATTGGGGACAGTTATAAGAGGAATACCACACTTTTTAGGAATTATATGCAAGAAACGATCTTTGGTGTTGGTATTTCCTATAACAGCCTCTATTTTAATACTAAAAACAGGGGGAGGCCATGGTTCAATAAAAGGGGCAGGGTCTAAGTGATGTTCTAATGAAACTTTACTACCCTCCTCTTGCTCTAGAACAGAATCCATAGAAATATGATCATAAGAATTTAAATTCTGTTCTATGCACATTGATTTGGACTGGACTTGGATGAAACTATTTATTTGGGCCTCAATGTCATAATCACTCAAGAAGATCAAGCAGTCTAGAAGATTGCTAGCTTCTTGTTGAATTTTAAGATCATCTAAAGTGGGCCCAATATTTTCCAAGTCTTCTCTCAAAGAATTTTGAAAATTTTGTGAAGAACATGTGCTAGTATCCTTACCATCCTCTTCCACAACACATTCTGTTTGTTCACGAATGGGGTACACATAACATTCAAGCTCAGGACGAGAGCTTTGATTGATAGCAAGGATAGGTGATGGGCAACTTGGTGACATCACCTCTTCGGTCGAAAGAGGTGAGGGTTCATGAATATCAGATGAATCTAAATCGAATTTAGAAATTTCAATAACGACCTCCCTAGGGTCACTATCAAAGGTAGGGGTAGAGTCAACAGGGGACTCATCCTTTCCTAATTGCGTGCAATCACCTAAACTCTCATCATCTTTTAAGACCTCATTCTCATCCTCGCAACTCTCCTCACTATATGTGTCATCTATTGAAGTGCTCTGGACAAAGAGATTGTGCAACTTTATCAAGGCAGTGAAGGAGTTGATGTCTGGGGTTGTATGTTGAGGAGAAGATGGTTCTACAACTTCATGCTCAATGGTTTGGTTTTGGAGTTCTTGTTGGGTTATCACTTTCTCAAATGAGTTGTTAACCTCACTCGGTATGAACCCATCATTGTCCTCTAATTCCATTCCATTGTTAGTGTCTTGAAATTCAGGTTGTAGCATTGAAGGACTGGTATAGTCTTCTAAAGGTTGGCTATCAAATGCTTGTTGATATCTAGCTCCTAATTTATCAATTGCACTCTCTAGCCTTTTCATTTCACTAAGCAGCAATTCTAACATACCATTATCCTCAACTTGGTTATTCTCCTCATTATAACTATATGAAGTTTCACCCCATTGTTGTTGGTAATAGTCCCCTTCCCATTGTGTTTGTGTGCAAGACTCCCCAGAAGGAAAGTCTTGGTGCATTTGGTAATCGTGGGAACTACTACTATATCCTACACTATCATTTTGGTTATATCCCCATTGCGATTGATAGAACTCTCCAGGTGGAGGTTCTTGATACGTTTGATAACATGGGGGACTAACACGATGGTTTTCCCATTGTGGTGATTGGTAGCACTCAGGTTGATAATGTGCATCATATGTGGGTGCTTGCCAACTCGGGGTATAGTTCTCATTACCTAATGTGTACCCATTCGTGGTATTTGTGTTGTATGGAGGGTAATATGGATAAGACATGTTTACCCAAAATATTTAAACAAAAGAATTTTTTTTTTTTTTTTTTTTTTTTTTGTGAGAGAAAAAGTCCAATGATTTTTTTTTTTTTTTAAGTAAAAGAAGAAAAATGGAAAAACTTAGTAAAATCCTAACCTAGTTGCCTTCCCCGGCAACGGCGCCAAAAACTTGACACGAGAAAAATCTTGTGCGCTCTTGTGCAACACCCAAGTGTAGGTGATCGTGCAAGTAATATAGTACTGGAAGTCCAGGTCGATCCCACAGGGAAGGAATAGGAAGAATGTATACTAAGTTATAACCTAAAGAAAAAGAAAATAAGAATGAATGATTGGAGGTTCTAATGAATCCTACTAAATTAAATTAAACTAAATAATAAACTAAAGTATAAAGAAACATAATAATTAAACAACTAAATTAAAGGTGTTGGAAACACGTGAATCCACATTAATCCTAACCATCTACCATGCACATTCATAAACGCTCTATGGAGTTCATTCCTTTTCAGTATTCCGTATTTTTCTAAAGATAAAGAATCAATAGCCCTTTCATGACCGGGACTACATCATCACAAGTGATTTAAAATACATGGAAGACGGTTTAAAACAATGGTAATTACTTGCACTCTAAATGGTGTTAGCATTCAAAGTGGTTTTCAAAAGTCATTGAAGAAAAGGCCTTAAGGCTTTAAGTTCTAAAAACTGTTGTGACAAACTGAGCTTATTGGGACAATTTGATGACAGATTTCTAAAACAGAAAGTCATGGAATACTTAAAAGAATCATCTCAAGAATTAACATGTTCGATCGATCGAAGCGCTCTCGATCGATCGAACAGTCATCCTTCAATCGATCGAAGTGCCTTCGATCGCTTGACTGTGGCCCTAGTTCGATCGATCGAAATACCTTCGATCGATCGAGCCCAAGGTTTCTAAAGGTTGCATGGCAGAGGTTGGGAATCAATGTTTCATCACATATTCCCAACGTCTAAACTACGGAAACATAATAAAACTATTACAGAAGTAGTAAAACAAGACAATCATCAACATCTAAACTAATAAACAATCAAATAGAGGGAAAGGAGAAGAAAAACCTGTAAATAATCTGAAAATAACTTGTAATAAACATGAAAGCAACTTTAATCTTCAATAATCTTCAGTAATTCAATGAAAACAAGGAGAAAGAACATGAATCTAACCTAAACTACTCCTAATCTAACCCTAAAACTACCCTAAACTGCTGTTTTCTGCGTTCTGGAGCGTCCTCCCTTCGTCTGGCGTCAAAACGACGTATATATAGGGTTCCCACAGAGTTTACGCAACTTTTGGGTGAAAATAAGGTTCGATCGATCGAGCTCAGTTCGATCGATCGAAGGTTCGATCGATTGAACTCTCTTCAATCGCTTGAACTCTCTGATTTTGACAGCACTGCGCACCGATGGGAGAATGGCCATAACTTTTTACTCGGACCTCGGATTGACCTCCCGTTTGCGGCCACGCGACTGTAACTCAAAGATCTACATTTTATATCTCTGGGAAAATTTTCCAAATCTGAAGTCATCATTGTCAAAATTGGCATTTTCCCAGCTACTTCTGTTGTTCTCTTCACCAGAATCACTTTTCTTTAGCTCCACTTCATTGATTTACATCCTAATACCTATAAAACAATGCAAAAACATATATTTTAGCATTAACACAATAAAAAGACCATTGTTATTAGAATGCACCTAAATGTAGGGATTTTGGGGATAAAAGATGCATAAAATACCACGTAATACACTAGAAATATGCACTTTTCACCACGAATCAGGAGCGTTTCAAAGATTTGTTACTGCTTTGTTCTTCTATGATGGCCTTAGTCCAAAGTCAAAGAAACTCGTAGAAACTACGAGTGACGGTGAGTTTATGAGCAAGAATGCCAACCAAGCAGAAGCTCATTTCGAATGGTTAGCCGAACATGCACCAGAATGGGAAACTTAAGTGACGAGAACTCAGATCAGTTCAAGTTCAAGTAAAAAGAGTATTTATCAACTGAAAGTGGAAGATGGCTTAATGGAGAAATACGAGCAACTGGCTCGTAAGTTGGAAGTTTTAGAAGCAAAGGACCCAGTGATACAATTTGCTTTTGAAGAATCATGTTCTAGTTGTCTACAAATGAGGCATACCTCTCAATATTGCCAAATATACCCTGTTTACCAAGAACAGAGTCCAGTAGAGGTACACGCTATAAATGCCCCTGGTCGTTTCAACCCTAATGATAGGTGGAGTCATCCTGGTTTCGACCAAAGAAACAGTGCTGCCACAGCAAACCCATCTCAACAGTGGCAGTCGAACAAAGGAAACCAGTATCGACCTCAAAATCAAGGGTACCAACAGAGTTACCAACCTCCTCATACCTATCAACAAAACCAAGGGTACCACCTGAATCAATACCAACAAAATCACTCACCTTAACCCAACTACAATCAGGGGAGCAACAACCAAACCTCATCTAACACCTATGTGCCACCTCATAAGAATGCACAAGAGGATCCTAATACACTCATGATGCAGTAAATGATGCAGCTAATGAGTAAACTCAACACAAGTGTAGAGAGGTTGGCTGCTCAGCAAGGGGATAGAGAACGAAGTATGTTCCCAGCATAATCAGAGCCAAATCCTAAAGGCCAATCTTCGAGTTCAGGACAACACGAGGAGGCTAAGGCTGTGACTGTGTTGAGAAGTGGAAAAGAGATCAAAAAAGTCTCTCTTCCCCCACACCCTGTAGTTGATAATGAAGAAGAGGTGGGGGATGAAGAAGAATTGGTAGAAGAAGAGAAGAAAGGCGAAACAGTTGAGCCCGAAATAACAGTTCTCGAGGATACTGAGATAAAGAGAAGACCTGGAAAAGAACCTCTTCTCGAAAAAGCTCCCAAAAGCCCTTTTCCAGCACCATATCCTCAAAGGTTGAAGAAACCTAAACAAGAAACCAAAAGTCAGGAGTTTCTGGAGTTATTCAAACAAGTAAAAATCAATCTCCCACTCCTTGATGCGATTAAACAGGTACCTTCCTATGCCAAGTTCTTGAAAGACTTGTGCACTATTAAGAGAAAACAAAGTGTTAAGAAGAGTGCTTATTTGGCATGCCAAGCAAGTGCAATCGTAAAACACGACTTGCCTCCCAAGTACAAGGATCCAGGCACACCAGCGGTTTCTTGCATAATCGGTCAGAAGAAAGTGAACAATGCTCTGCTCGACTTAGGATCGAGTGTTAATCTTCTACCTTTTACTGTTTACCAACAGCTAGGGTTGGGAGAACTTAAGCCCACTCGCATTACTCTCCAACTCGCAGATCGATCGATTAAATATCCGCGAGGAGTTTTAGAGGATGTTTTAGTCCAGATCGACACTTTTGTCTTTCCTGTTGACTTCGTCGTTCTAGACACTGAACCAGTCCACAATGCTAAATCTCAGATTCCGGTGATCTTCGGGCGTCCTTTTCTTGCGATGATTGATGCGACGATCAAAGTTAAGAGTGGAGTCATGACCTTTGTTTTTGGGAACATGACATTGAACATCAAGATCTTCTCAAATCCCAAAATAGAAGATTTTGATGATGATGATGAGGAAGTAAACTAGGTAGAGTCAATAATCCAGTATTGTTTTGATTCGACTGCTCCGTCAGATCTTGTGGAGTCCATAATAACTAACTCGTGTTACGAATTGGACAAATACACTCCACAAGATGAGGAGATGCATCAATTGTGTGTAATCTTGGAGGATATAGAAGAGGAAGTTGCTAGGGCAATGTGGACGGCCCAATATGAACAATTGCCGCCAAAGACTAAGTTGGCTGTGCCGTCAAACCTGCAATTTCCCGAGTTAGATTTGAAGGAGCTCCCAAAAGAATTAAAATATGTGTTTCTGGGAGAAGAGAAGACCTTTCCTGTGATAATTTCATCCGTTTTGAATCTAGAACAGGAAGGTAAACTGATCAAGTTGCTCAAGCAACACAAGAGTGCGTTAGGATGGACCGTTGCTGATTTAAGAGGAATTAGTCCATCCATATGCACCCACAAGATTTACCTAGAGGAAGATGCCAAACCTTGTCGTCAAATGCAAAGGCGTCTAAACCCAAATATGCAAGAGGTAGTGAAGAAGGAAGTTCTAAAATTGCTGGATGTTGGGGTTATTTATCCGATCTCGGATAGTCCTTGGGTAAGTCCGACTCAAGTAGTGTCGAAGAAAGCTGGCATTACTGTGGTAGAGAATAAAGAAGGAGAATTGGTGCCTACACGTGTGACCACTAGCTGGCGCATGTGTATTGACTACAGAAGATTGAATGCGGTGACTCGAAAGGATCATTTCCCATTGCCTTTCATGGATCAAATGCTCGAAAGAGTAACGGGTCACCAATTCTACTGCTTCCTGGACGGTTATAGTGGTTATAACCAAATTGAAATTGATCCTGCTGATCAAGAAAAAATCACTTTTACCTGTCCGTTTGGAACATTTGCATATCGCCGGATGCCTTTTGGCTTATGCAATGCACCTGCAACATTTTATAGGTGTATGCTGAGCATATTTAGCGATATGGTTGAAAAAATCATGGAAGTTTTCATGGATGATTTCTCCGTATTTGGAAGTAGTTTTTATGATTGCTTAGGAAATCTCCAGAAAGTTCTGAAAAGGTGCGAGGATAAGAATTTGGTCCTCAACTAGGAAAAGTGTCACTTTATGGTGACAAAAGAGATTGTCTTGGGACATATCGTGTCTGCTGAGGGAATACAGGTAGACAAGGCAAAGATTGATATAATTTCCAGCCTTCCCGTCCCCACCACAGTGAAAGAAATACGATCGTTTTTAGGTCACGCCGGTTTCTACCAAAGGTTTATTAAGGATTTCAGTGCTGTATCTAGGCCACTGTGCCAGCTTCTTGTTAAGGACCAACCATTTGAATGGAACAGTAAGTGTCAGGAATCCTTTGATAAACTCAAACATCACCTCACAACAGCTCCGATAATGCAATCTCCAGATTGGAGTCTTCCTTTTGAGCTGATGTGTGATGCAAGTGACACAACAATTGGAGCTATTTTAGGGCAAATGAAGGACAAGAAGCCTACTATGATCTACTATGCTAGCAGAACTCTTGATGGAGCTCAACGAAATTACTCTACTACTGAAAAGGAGTTGCTGGCAATTGTATTCACACTGGAAAAATTCAGGCAATATCTTATTGGCTCACAGATCATTTGCTTCACTGATCATGTTGCGTTGAAGTATCTGCTATCCAAAAAGGATACCAAACAACGATTAATACACTGGATTCTCCTGCTCTAAGAATTTGATTTAATTATCAAAGATAAAAAGGGGGTGGAGAACGTCGTAGCTGATCATCTCTCCCGATTGACGTTTGAAGATAATTCCTCACAATCCATCCCGATCCGTGAATCTTTCCCAGATGAACAACTTTTTGCTGCAACTAGTTTGCCCTGGTATGCTGACATTGTCAATTACCTGGCAACAGGGGAGACTCCGTCTCATTGGTCCACCCCTGACAGAAAAAGGTTTCTATCCATCACCCGATGGTTTTACTTTGATGATCCCTACTTGTTTAAATACTGTGCGGATCAAGTAATTAGGCGATGTGTTCCTGAGGAGGATATCTCTCAAATTCTTGCTTCTTGCCACTCAGAGGCCTGTGGCGGCCATTTCTCAGCTCAGAACACTGCTCAAAAGATTTTTAGCAGTGGTTTCTATTGGCCGACAGTTTTCACAGACTGTTATGCATTATGTAGAGCATGTGCTAGATGTTAAATGTTAGGGAGCTTGTCTAAGAGAAATGAAATGCCGATGACCCCGATCATCACTATTGAAATCTTTGATTGCTGGGGTATTGATTTCATGGGACCATTCCCGCCATCCTCTCATTACGCATATATTCTTTTGGCGGTCGAGTACGTGTCCAAGTGGTTCGAGGCCATTCCGACAAGGAAAAATGATCACAGAACAGTGATTTCATTCTTAAAAGAGAATATTCTGTCAAGATTCGGAACACCGAAGGCCATCCTTAGCGATCGTGGAACCCATTTCTGCAATAAGCCTTTTGAGGCACTGATGAAAAAATATGGGGTTAACCATAAGATTGCTTTATCATATCACCCACAGTCAAATGGTCAAGCAGAGCTAGCTAATAGGGAAATGAAACATATCCTGGAGAAGACTGTTAACATTAACAGAAAGGATTGGTCGTCACATCTAACTGATGCTCTATGGGCATACAGGACGGCGTATAAGACAAACCTTGGAATGTCTCCCTATAGGCTGATCTATGGAAAAGCTTGCCATTTACCTGTGGAACTGGAACGTAAGGCATACTGGGCCACTAGATTGCTTAATTTTGACATTCATGAGAGTGGTACATTGAGGAAGTTACAGCTCAATGAACTGGAAGAGATCCGGAATGATGCTTACGATCGTGCTCGCACATATAAATCCAAATTGAAAGCTAAGCATGATTAATCAATCTTGAGAAAGAAGCTTGAACTAGGACAGAAAGTGTTACTTTATGATTCGAAGATTCATCTTTTTCTTGGTAAGTTGAGATCGAGATGGATAGGGCCCTTTATTGTTAAAGAAGTGTTTCCCCATGGAGCAGTGGAAATTGTTAACCCCAAAAATGGAAACGCATTTAAAGTCAATGGGCAACGTATAAAGCCATTTTTGGAAAGGTTCGAACCAAAATCAGAGACCATCCAACTAGATGATCCTGATTTGTCACGACCCATCCCACTACGCGTGGTAATAGGACACGTGGCATGCCACCAAGGCTCATCCAAACATCCTCCAACAATACGCAGCGGAAAGAATTGTAAAACAACCCTGGGTATTTTAAAACTTAGGAAACGTTGCCCTCTGAGTTGACAATCCATTGAAAATTGGAGTTATAAAAAGTTTTGGCCAAATGAAAACACATTCAAAAGAACCAATTTTGAAAACAGAGGTTCAGTCGACTGCTCCTAGGGTCCAGTCGACTGTACTGAGTAGAAACCAAAACCTAAAATTCTCAACAGAGGTCCAGTTGACTGATCAGGGAACCCAGTTGACTGTTCAGTCGACGGATCAAGGTCCCCAGTCGACTGTGTTAAGCAGAACCAAAATGCAACATTTCGAAAAGGGGTACAGTCGACTGATCTGGGGATCCAGTCGACTGGTTTTACCATTATTAGAAGCAGTAGCCAAAATCAATAGTGATCAGTCGACTGATGCAAGGTCCAGTCGACTGCTTCTCTTACTATTCACTTTCAGTGTGTCAAACACACGGGATCCAGTCGACTGATACAGGGTTCAGTCGACTGCTCCCCTGCTGTACAGCCCTGTTGTGAAAGTAATAACTCATACTTCTCAAATATCCACAAACCACCACAACCAACGCCAACTACAACATTTAAAACATAACTACAGACGTTCAATTACAAGATTATAATACTAAGGAACTAATCCAAAGATCTATTACAACATATTACAAATTCCCAATTCTTACACAAGTTTTGGAATTCAAAACAAAAACATATACAAAGGTAATTCCCCCGGCGTTCTTTAACGGCCTCACTCATCACGCTTCTTCTTGTCTTTCTTCTTACCTGCAATGGAGTAAATCTCCACTGCTCAGCTATATGCTGAGTGCACAAGTCTAACATATGCAATATATGACAAAACATGCTTTAATCTCATAAATCATATCAATAGTCTCTAGGGAGAAAAATACGCCTTCAACCGGCATGAATTTGTATAAAACTCCCCTTTGACCCACATAGACAACTCAATGTGCTCGCGTAAATTTAGACATGTTTTTCACAATTTAGCACGTGCATAATTAACGGGCCTACAATTAACACATGGATTTTGCCCAGATCTCAATTTCGTCGTCGAAATATAAAACATGTATTTCTCTATATTTCACAAGTTAGAACTTCATACCTCGTGCGATTTCTCCCAAACTTTGAAGGATCGACTAGGAGGCTAAATAATCGTCGGATTTCGAATTTGAGAAAATTCTTACAAGTTTATACCTATTTTTTCCAAAAGTCTAGAATTAAGATTTTCACAAAAATTGGCCAAACACGGCCTAAGTAGTATCAAAACATAGGTCTTACCTCCACGAGTTCAAATCTTGAATCTGGAGAAAATTTGACGGACGAATGGTCGTCGATCGGCATCGCAAAGCCCGTTGGCTCAATCTCCTTTCTCTCTCCTCTCTCTCTAGATATTTTTGGAAGTTTGGATGAGAATAAATCTCATCCACTTCTATATATAGACCAACGTTATGGAAATTACGTTCACCTCCCTGCACGTTTCTCAAACTTCTAATTAACCCATGAAACTTCGCACACGTCCATTTTATAACTTTTCAAGTGAAAACTATAAACTTCAAAAGTTTTCGACTAGGTTTCGTTTGGGTCCAAAATAACGTCCGAAAACTATATTCTGTGGAATCTCTACACAACTTACCTTTTTAATTAACGTGACACTCACGTTCTCACCACAGTTCTCAAAATGATATACTAAAGTATCCAAATACCAGAATTATACTACACAGGTATAATTACTATTCACAGAAATACCAAATAAAGTCAAATAACATTTTAATCATATAAATGCCATTTACTCATGCCCATGCAATATGAACTGCCATGTTCCCGTATCCTCACTGACACCTTACCGTTGACTCACAGTCAATCCTCAACTCAAATTATTAATAACATTAATAATTTCAAAAATCTCAAATGATGCATTTTCAAAATCATAAATTTCTGGAACGCGTGTGACATGATTATTCTTCTTGAGAATTTGAGATCCTTATGTTGTTGTATAATAGTTTTCTTTTGTTTGTGTGCTTCTCTAATTCTGTGTTCTTTTGTTCTTATTCTGTCTTTTTGTTGGCTATAGGATGGATCTACTGCATTTCCTACCACATTTGCTCTTCCATGGGGTCCGTTCTCCAGGAACCCCAAAGCAGAGGGAACAAGAAAGGCCAATTTTTACTCCGCTTTTTGGCTTATGCCCAGTTTCCCCTAATGCGGCAATCGCTGATATGAATACCTGGGATTTGCTTTGTGCAGTTCGAGAAATTCTGGAAGGCCTCCAAATCGATTCAGATGGAGAAGTTGTGGAGTACTTCGTAGCCTATGCTGTAGAAGAAGACCTATCTTCTCCAGAATCTGAAGAGCAGTGATTTCGCTTAGCTCCCGTAGCCAGTGAATAAGTCAGACGTTGTTTCTGTTTTCTTTCTTTTTGTTTGTTTGTCTTTCAACCAAGATCCTGTACCTTTGGATGATTATTTGGAATAAATTCTTCCTAATTGTGTGTTTGGTGAGTATTTTTCCCTATTTGGATGCTTAAATTCATGCTTTATACCTTGAAAATGCATTCTTGAACTGTTGGAGGTGATTACTTGAAGAAAAATTGGGTTCCATGAATTTCAAATATCAATCAATTGATCTTTAATGTCAATCGATTGAATTCTTTAATCAATCGATTGACATCTATTGTCAATCGATTGACAACTCTTCCAGACAAAAAGTCTGTTCATCTCCCTCTCCCTCATTTCATTTCAAAATCAACGAGAGAGAGAGAGAGGCTAGGCGATTTTCGTCGTGTGGGAGCCTTCCCCCATTTTTTTCCTTCACCACCATCTCACAATCATCATCATTCATCACCATCATCATCATCGTCATCAACAAAACCACCACCGCCGCTGCGCACAGAAGGAGAGGAGGTGGAGTGTTCACCCAAATCTGTGACACTCTCCTTCATCATCATCATTTTCCATCATCCTCATCGTTCCCCTCACCTTGAACTACCAACAACAGAGGAGTTCATTCGTGATCCTTCTACACAACTGTGATCAAGGTATTCCTAAAAACCCACATTCATGTTTGTCCTTAATTTCTGATCAAAACAATATAGGGGGCCCCTCATGGTCCTAAGACCACTAAATTACTAGAAAGGGGGACGTGAGACCTTGTTATGGGCAGCCCTCTTCATTTACTGATGTCAATCGATTGACATTAGGGCTCAATCGATTGGGACTCATTCTCAATCGATTGACAATTCATGTCAATCGATTGACATAAGCAGAGAAGTAGAGTCTTTCTTTTCTCATCCTAACTCTCTGTTTTGTTTTCATCTTCAGCTCTTATGGCTCTTAAGCCAAGAGACAGTGGGCCCTACCCAGAAAAATCTACATCACTTGATATTCCGAATTCGCCGCTAGTCCACGGGTTCAGGAACGCCAAAGAAAACACATGGTTCACTAAACACTTCTGAACTCGCGAGATTATGGTGTAGAGGCAATTTGAAAATTTGTGGAGTGATGATAAGATCCCATTTTATCTAGCCCGCCTTCGAGCTTATCCTGATTGGCTCCCGGTTCTCACAGCGGCTAAACAAGTTCGACCTTCATGGATGCGAGCAGCATGTGCTAGCATGGTTAAGAGCCCGAATGTTCCTTAAACATACTTCTCATGTGTACAAGGGCGGGCGATTGAGTTTAGCCACGTTACAGTAGCTCAGGCATTGGGTATCCCTGAGGTTCCAGATCATATGTACCCTGTTCACTCCGATCGTCCTTTTCCCTCATACGATGTTGTGGCCACAAAGATCTCAGGCGGGAAGGTTAAGAAATACTCGGGGACCACAGTATTCGATGACCACGACCTGACGATGGATTATCATCTGCTGCATCTGACACTCTGCAGCTGTATTTTCCCTACAACTTATAAGTTGGACTTTGTTGGGTGGTACGCGAGAGTTTTATATGCTATTGGGACCGGATTGCCTATTTGCCTCGCTCAGCTCTTCATCAAGTTTTTCATTGAGCCTACACGTCACCCTAGCAAATTGCAACACTTAAAGGGTGCGTGGGCAATTCATCGGGTTTGTGAGGTTGCTGGTCTAGTGGTACCAGCTAGCGAAACTCTACAAAAGTCTAAGTTGGGGGTTTTTGGAGAATCTGTGGCTCGACGGTCACTGTCAGAGTTTAAAAAAATAGCAAAAGGAAAGGGGAAAGTAGAAGAGAGTAGTAAGAGGAAGAAGAGAAAGAGAGGAGAAGAGACGTCAGAGGAGGAGGATAAGGACCCAGGGACGCCAGAGGCGGAGGGTCAGGATACAGTTGTAATTGAGGAGGAGGAGGAGGATGAGGACTCAGGGACGCCGACTGTGGCTGAGGGTCAGTATGAGTTGAGGAAACGCGAGCCCCCTTCAGCATCTACGTGTGCTTCTGTATCTCTCCAGACTGTTTACGATCTTCTTGTTGAGGAGAGAGATGCGAGAGTACAGCTTCAGGGAATGGTTAGAGAGCTCATTGCACAACAGTTATTGATGGCTACTCAGATGTCGTTTGATCGTGATTCTGTTCAGGCGAGATCGAGCTGCTAGGTGGCCAGATGGAGCAGATTTTGATGTTATTAGGTATAGAGCAGTCTCTGCGATCAGTATCAGCTCCACCTCCGTCTACCGCCCCTTCTTCTGATCCAGCATCAGCACCTTCGACACATATTTTATCGAAGACACCCCCACCGCCACCACCTCCAGCTGCTGCTTCCCCACCGGCTGCGAGTGACTCGGGAGCTGTCATCCAGACTGGGACAGCTACTGAGGGTGTCAGTGAGGTTGCTGATCCTTCTCATGATGATATGCCTCCGACTTCTAGTGATCCACCATCTTTGGAGCCCCAGGATTGAGATTGAGGAGCGTATGAGCATTATGGTTTTACTTTATCTTAGTTTTGTTCCTTTGTGTTTATTTTTGTTTGGACTTGTGGATATTTTATTTTGGCTGGATATTTGGGATTGGATGATGATTTTTGGTTTTTATATATGTACATGGACTGCATTAGACTTTTGATATTACTATACAGATAGTTCTGTTTGCTCATGGATTGTGTTTCCATTGTCTATACTCTCGTTTATTATCCATGTATTTTTTATCTTGGTTGTGTGCGGAGATTGTTATGTTAAAACAGGTGAAGTCTCAGAGTTGTGCTGAATCGCGTGAATCAGGTGATATTTTCTGTTACTTGCGACTCTTCTATTATGGACAATGTCAATTTCAATTGGGGGTAGGGAGTAAATATCTACCTGTGTATTCTTGGATTTAAAATACGCACCTGTTTAATATTTGTTCTTTATTAAAAAAAAAAAAGAAAAAAGAAGCTGTCGTGAAGCTTCTAACTTTCAAAATCTCGCTTCTCCTAGCTAATTTCATTGTACAACGATGCATTCATGTCTTTTTTGTCATATTATGGACTTCGATTACATGTTACTTTGTCGCTAATCTGGTTTTACGTTCATAGTATGAATATATCCTGAAAGCATTTGCACGAGTTGACAATCACGAAAGAATCTTTAAATTAGAGTTAAATACGATTGTCATGTGAATGGATTAATAGTAAAACTTTAAACCCTAGCGAGTCTCGAGCCATTCTCTTATTCTGAGGGTTAATCACAAAAACTCGTGTCAATTCTTGAAATGCACTTTTATCTCGTTGAGAGTCTTATTCTTGTTTCATTTGGCTAATGCTTAAGGAGAATGTTCAGGATTTACTAATCTAAAACTCAGGAAATACTCGAGATAAGTTTAAGTGTTTAGAAAATGATTTAGGCCATCGATTTCTCACTTCATCGCCCGAGAAAGTCTAATTCCCACTTACCTATCACAAATCAATGCCTCTACCTAAAATCATATATTTTCGAGCATGTGACAGTTTTGTGTGAATAGCTGGAAAAAAAAAAAAGAAAAAGAAAAAATATATAGAGATCGGTGGAAATAAAGAAACAAAAGAAATTGGAGATTTGATAAATAAAAAGTGTGAAGTGAAGTTTGATATTACCATGTCACATGCTTGAACCCATTTCCACATTTTACCACCTTTAACCTTTCTTCATATTTCTGTCACAAGTCCTAAGGATTCTAGATAACTTTAATAAATCTCGAGTATGAAATGAGTTTTCCACAGTAGATCGCTCTTGTAGTAATTGGTATTCTATTCATGAGACTTGTGCATCTCAAAATAAGCGTTCTTCAGTGTCTAGTATGTAAGCATGCTTGATTGCCTTTACATTTCCTCATTTGAGCTTCATACTTTGAGCGCATAATTTTTACGCCAGTTTCAGAGTGATTTTATCTTGAGCGTAAACTGTGTGAGAATTGAGTTGAAACTATGAAGTCTTGAACATGTCAATCCAAATAATTCTGAGATAAAGATTTCAATCGTAGTTGTTAACTCCACACACACACAAGGATATGCAAAAGCTATGGATGTAGTTTTGACTGGAATAGATACTTTGTAACATGTTGTTTATTTCTATGGTATGATGAAGGAACTTATGTCTTTGTTGAGCATGATGTTTTAGTGTAAAGAAGAAATTGAGATTCTTGGATAAGTTGAATGCTTAACACTTGAATTTTTGTGGGTAAATTCTCTGAAAACCCTCACGAGGCACAACTCGTCCGCTAGGGAAGACCTAGGGGTTCAAAGGCTTGTTGCATATGCTAAATGCAACCGCGATTCCTGCGAAAATGAGTTAGGAATTTTCTTTTTGTTTTAGTTCAATAAAATTGTAACATTGGTATTTGTTGTCTTAGCTTGATTTAATTCCGCTTCATTGCTAGAGACTAGCAAGACGCTAGTTGGGGGTCGTGATGAGGGCTGATATTTGTAAAATATTGGCCCGATAAAGAGAAAAATTGGTTGAACTTAACCCTCTATCTCTAGTTTCACCTGCACTTGTGTTTTAATGCATCTCTTTACACAATGATGTGTTTTCCGTGATTTGTTGTTGTGTTTAGTTCTTTGAATGTAGGTTCTGAAGTGGAATGAAGTAAAAGTTCAAAGAATAAATCAAGTAACAAGAGAATATGTCAAAAATGGAGTTTAAGTACCAATCGATTGGCATCATACCAATCGATTGACATCCATTCATAACCAATCGATTGGTATTGTTACCAATCAATTGGTATTTTTACCAATCGATTGGTATTTATTGTCAATCGATTGGTGAAAGCTGGAGTCAAAGTTCTTTAATGGCGCAAGATCTCAGCAATCAAGATGACGACCAGCCATTACACTATGAACCTAGGCGCCTTCAGCTCATGGATATCACACTATAAAGAGAGGAGAGTGAGAGGGGTCAAGAGTGGGCTGATTGGTGTATTGTTTTGTAGGGATTTCTTCCATTTTCGTTTAAGCAAGTTCAAGTTAGCGGATATTATTGTTTCGAATTCAGTCTTAAGTTCAGGTTTATTCTTTTTGTTTTATTGCTTTAGACTTTGATTGTAAATCTGTTTTAGTTGTAGTTTGATTTTGATTTGATTTTGAAATTTTTAGTTTCATTGTGCAATCCATGTTTATGTTTGCCTCCATACTTCACTTAATTTTCATTAATAGAGTTTTAAATATGCTAGCTTAGATCCCTGGTTGGGAATAATGTGAAGAAACATTGTTCCCAGCCACTGCCATGATTCTATGAAAAAAATCAATGACAATCGATTGGAAACAGAACCCAATCGATTGCCATAGATTTCTAAGCCAATCGATTGGTAACTTTGCCAATCGATTGGGAGTCATTTCATACCAATCGATTGCCACCCATATCAATCGATTGGAATGAAGATGTCTTGGGCAGAATCCTTTCAGTATTCCAGTAACTTCTATTTCAGAAACTAAGTCCAAATTGATCTTTTAAGTTCAAATTGCAAACTGATTTTGAAATATGAGCTCTTTCGGCTAATTAACTCAATGAACATGTATGACGAACATATTGAATATCCTATACTCAATTTGTTAGTTGTAGTTCATAGTTTTAATTAGATTTTATTTCAGTTTTTCATAGCAAGTAAAGGAATTCAATTACTAGTTATGTTGAATTAACATTCTTAGTAACTAGGATTGCTTCACTTAATCCCTTTGTGAAATAAGGAATACTAGAAGGATGAAACCCCAGTTGTGCGTTAATTCTAAGTCATGGTAGTGGTTGGTGCAATGTAGACTCACATGTTCCCAACATATTTTCCATTTATAATCTTAAACCACATTGCTCATTTCTGTTTTATTTAATTGTTACTTTACTTTTATTCTTTTAATTAAAATCTCGAACTTAGTAGGATTGTTAGAACTCCCATCTTTTAAAGAAATCATCTTTTATTTTCTTTAGGACTCAATCTAGATCTTTCTGTTCTTTTCCTCCGTCCTTTGGGATACGACCCGGTCTTACCGATTTTAACTCGACGCGACCGTCTACACTTGGACGTACTCTTTAAGAGACCACACATTTCCAGTCATGTCAGCTAGTGTTTATAGTGTATTGACGGACCTGAGCTTTCCTATTGACACTCAAGACTGTCAATCAGTCGATAGGAACTCATAACTTGTATAAGGTACGTGTTCTTAATCTTGAGATGATTATGAACACAGACTGTGGATATGGCTGCTTTGACTTACCAATCAGTGAGGTCTATAGAAGATCAACACCTGGGTATCTTGGGTATGTCATGTTTATAGGGTTGTGAACATATATTGTCAAGATAGAATCTACCCTCTGATTCAGAGTAAGCATTCCCTTAAGAATGTAACCGAGTTGATTACTGAGAACTGCAGTCTTGTTGATAAGTAGTTATCAACATGTTTGGTAATCATGAGTGGTGAATGGGACTCAAGAAATATAAGAAGTAATCATGATTCCGGTTGACAGTAACCAGTTATCTGACTACCTGAATATGATTAAGAATGATGACGGTAGAGGGACATTAGTACACCATACAAGTCTAGTTATCGCTTCGGATATGTTCTTTTGCGTTGGAGTTCAGTTATCGTTTTATAGTGGAGTAAACGTTAACTGATCAGTCAATTAATTTGCTGATCAAAGAGTTTGGTCATGGGAATTAATCAACTGGTCTGAGCCAACAATAAAGAGCCTAAGAGGTCCCACTCTTAGCTCCGCCAGGATACTTGGAAAGACACTTGAGGAAGCTGTCAAGACAGGTTTGATCGATTGAAGCTAGTTCAATCGATTGAAGTCATGGCAGGTTCGATCGATCGAGAGTGGTTCGATCGATCGAATGTTCGATGGATCGAAGTCCTTCGATCGATTGAAGATTAGGTCGGTTCTGGGAATCTATAAATAGGGCAGCTGCGTACTGAATATTTTTAATCGTCATTTTTATACGTAGAAGCTGCAGAAACTGTTTAGGTTTCCCTAAACCTTCCCTATCCTCCCTATTAGGGTTCCCACCAACCCTAGTCCTTCTGGCAGGCATCCGCAGGAGTCATAAGAGTGAAGACAGCCTAGTGGAAGTTGCTAAACCATCAAGGAGAAAGAAGTTTTCAGAATTGGGTTCAAGACCTGAGGTATATTTTTTCTCCCTCTTGTTAGTACGCATCTATGGGAATTGACGGGTAGTAGATCCTGGGATACCAATAAGTTTTTATAACTTGACTTTTCCATTGCGCGTTTAAATCTTTAATTTAAACCGGTTTTTTCTACAGCCACCACCACCACCTTTCGATGCCACTACGAGCCACCACCACCCCCAGGGCGAGCAATCACCGCCATCCTCATCAACTTTTGATATCGGATCTAGAGTCTCGGTCTCTATCTTCAATGTCAAATGAGCTCGTGGTCGTCTTCTAGATCTCAAATCTAGAGTTTTTATTTGCGTCTTCATTTTTTGGTGCAATTTGTTTTTGGAGATGTACAGTAAGTGAAATTTCACTTTGTAATGACCCTGGTGTTGTGGGCGGGCTGCTGTAGGTGCCTTTGTGGTTGTAGTAAGTGCTGGCAGGCTACACACTATGGGAAGTTCGTCCCACATCGCCTGGGTGTGGAAAAGTAATGTGCTATGTATGTGTGGTTTCAAGTCTCGCTAGTAAGAGGCCTTTTGAGTAGTGGCCCAAGAACAAATCCGTGCGGGTTTAGGCTCAAAGCGGACAATATCTTACTGAGCGAGACTTGGGTCGTGACACACTTACTGATACGCCCAAAATTATGGGCAGTTTCCTACTCAAGCTAGAAGACTAATGGAAAGTGCATCTATTTCCTAATCTAATTGGGAAACCCCCACAATTAATGTCAATCAATCCTAATACAATTAGGAAACTTACTTGATTGGTGTCAATCACACCCTAATAGGATTATATTTCCTTATCCATGTATGAGTAGGTCTCTTACATCTATAAAAGAGACCTCTCACCCCCCATTGAAAGGGCCAATAATTCTGTAGTCTACACAGCACCTCTACAAAATTCACCATTACACGCATACACCCGGCCGGTATTACTGGTAGTGCCGCCCCTCTTTGTTGGCTCACCAGGCCCGCCGGTGATCTGCTAGTGAACGTGCTCAGACACACCCGTGGACGTAGGTACCTTCATTAACAGGGCCGAACCACATACAAAAAATAATCTCTCACTCTCTCTCCCTCTCTCCTAAATTGCTTTACTTTACTGTTACCAATTTTTGGCATCATCAGTTTGGCGCCGTCTGTGGGAACGACAATTCTTCTCATCAACAAATTCTTGACTGATCAATATGCCACCAAAGAAGGCTGTGCAGCAGTCCGACCGGGATGTTCCTTCGGCCCCGGCGTCAACTGCAGCAGTCCCGACATATGAGCAAATCACCGCAACCCTCACACAACTCTTGGAGGGCCAGCGTCAAATCCAGCAACAGATCGAAGCACTGCTAGCCCAGCAAAGTGATCCTCCAGTGGCCGGGAAACGACCCGGGAACGTTGCGTACGATCGAGAACCGATCTTGACCAGACAACGGACCCGAGCCAACCCGTCCCATGTTGAGGATGCCAGAGACATCAACAGTGGGCGTGCTGCCCGAGAGGAAAGGCAGGAGCATATGGCCCGGGAATCAGTCCAGGGTCACTCGGTCAAGAGCCAAGTCGTCCCTAGGCGAACGGTTACCCGAAGTCATAGCCGAGCCCGATCCCAGAGGACAACACCCTGCCATGAAGAAGCCTCTTCCACCAACCCGACCAGCTCCTCAGATACCGGTCGGGAAGGAATGGAAGCCCGAATCAAGGACTTGAAGAAACAGATCGACGGAGTGGCCAAAAAGCTTGGTCAAAACTGTGTTCCGAATCAAGCCAATACCGAGACAGAGTCACCGTTCTCCAGCCAGATCACGAGGTTCTCCATCCCGCGCAAATTCAAGCAGCCTCACTTAGATCCCTACAGCGGCTCGGGAAGCCCGGTCGACCACGTCCGGACTTATAAGGCTCAGATGGCCCTAGCCACCAACTCCGATGAATTACACTGCCTAGCCTTCTCCAGCACTTTGAAAGGCCCGGCCATGCAGTGGTTTTACTCCTTGGATCCCCGATCGGTCTGCAGTTTCAAACAACTCAGCGAACAATTCATCAACCAGTTCGCCGGTATGCATGAGCGGCCAAAGCCAGACATGCAGCTACTGACAGTCAGACAGCGGAATAATGAGTCCCTCAAGGAGTTCACCGACCGGTTCAACCAACAGAAGCTTCAAATCCGCAATTTGAACGAGACAATCGCCATCATAGCCTTCTGCTCAGGAGTTCAACACACCAAGTGCGCCGCGTCGTTCCACAAAAATCGACCGAAAACTTTGGTTGAGCTCTCTGAGAGGGTTGGAAAATACATCGACACTGAAGAGTTTCTGAAGACCAAATGCACCGGGCAAGAAAGCAACGAGTCTTCCAGAAGTAAGCGAAAGCGAGATCAGCCCGGGAGTTCTTACAGTTCTTCCAGTTCACAGGGGTCTGAGTCCGACAATCCCGACTCGACCACCGGTTTACAGCAGTCCGGGTCAGACAGCCCCGGCCGGATCTCCAGCTCACAACAGGCATGGTTCGACAGTCCCGACCCGACCTCCAGTTCACATCGGTCAGGATCAAGCAGTTCCGGCTTTGCCTCCAGCACAGAGAAGTCAGAAGCACAACGATCCTGATCCGACCTCTTGTCTCCATTGGTCTAGATGAGCCCGACTACAGTGGTACTTGCCTAATCACCGCGTAAGGCTCCACCGATTGTCAGAGTTCATACAAAGTCCTCGGGCCTAATCCCCAGGCATCTACGAAGTCCTCGGGCCTAACCCCGAGGCATACAAAGACCTCGGGCCTAACCCCGAGGCATCTACAAAGACCTCGGGCCTAACCCCGAGGCATCTCAAAAGACCTCGGGCTCCGAACCCAGGCACTCAAAAGACCTCGAGCTCCGAACTCAGGCACAAAAAAGACCTCGGGCTCCGAACCCAGGCACCAAAGACCTCGGGGTCACGCCCGAGGCACCGGCTTCGCTTAGGTCCAGCCGACGATGGAGGCAAACCTCCTAGGTGGCTGATGATGGCAAGCTTCAAAAGACCCTGCAACCACCATGTTCCAGGTCGGTTACCTACAGATCATAGCCTCTGTAAGACCCTCGTCTTAGCGAAAGCTTGGGGGGCAAGATGGCGCAGTGAACTAAACAGGTAATCACACCGGGTATTTACAGGCCTCGCGGATAACCAAGTCAAAATCTTGGACAACCCGAGCACCTACAGTACTCAGAGACATTAACTCCACTTAGGTCCAGACCGACGATAGAGGTGACTAAAATCTCTTAGGTTGGCCGACGATAGAGGAGTAAAAGGACCCTAAAATAACGTGATTTAGGTCGGCTCCACAAACATGGTCAAGCTCTTCTCCCAACAGTCTTGACGAAGGCTGGCCGGGCAGAAGACAACCATCCTGGGGAGTTAACAGTAAAAAGGACCCTAGAGCAATACGCTTTAGGTCGGCTTGTCCAACATGGTAAAATCCTTCTACCCACAGCCTTGACGAAGGTTTACGGGCAGAAGATAACCATCCTGGGAGCTAACTCAAGAAAAAAGACTCCGAAGTAGGCTGAGTCTCAACTCTCGGTCACTTCCCGAGCATTCAAAGACTCCGAATTAGGCCGGGTCTCAACTCCCGGTCAGTTCCCGAGCACCTAAAGGTCCCGAGCTAGGCTGGGTCTCAACTCCCGGTCAGTTCCCGAGCACCTAAAAGTCCCGAGCTAGGCTGGGTCTCAACTCTTAGCCAGTTCCTGAGGACTCACCAGGCTCAGAAGCCCCAAGGCAGCTTCCCGAAGCACTCAAACAGCGGCAAGTAACATCAAACTGATTTCCAAACTTGCCCTGATATAGCATCTGGCCAATCTTGGAAATGGGGGGCAGCTGATACGCCCAAAATTATGGGCAGTTTCCTACTCAAGCTAGAAGACTAATGGAAAGTGCATCTATTTCCTAATCTAATTGGGAAACCCCCACAATTAATGTCAATCAATCCTAATACAATTAGGAAACTTACTTGATTGGTGTCAATCACACCCTAATAGGATTATATTTCCTTATCCATGTATGAGTAGGTCTCTTACATCTATAAAAGAGACCTCTCACCCCCCATTGAAAGGGCCAATAATTCTGTAGTCTACACAGCACCTCTACAAAATTCACCATTACACGCATACACCCGGCCGGTATTACTGGTAGTGCCGCCCCTCTTTGTTGGCTCACCAGGCCCGCCGGTGATCTGCTAGTGAACGTGCTCAGACACACCCGTGGACGTAGGTACCTTCATTAACAGGGCCGAACCACATACAAAAAATAATCTCTCACTCTCTCTCCCTCTCTCCTAAATTGCTTTACTTTACTGTTACCAATTTTTGGCATCATCACTTACTATATTTTGAAGTGAATTTTTTTAGTTTTTAAGTGAAAATCTTAAGTGAAATTTTACTTATTATAAATTAAGTTAAGTGAAATTTTACTTAACTTTGATTTAAACACATTTCATCACTTTTAATTAAATATTGTAGTATAAAATTGATCAATAAAACCTGTTGATTCATAGGTGTTTTTGTGAGAAGCAAAATCATATGTCCTAAGTGAAATTTTGCTTATAATGTCTAAAATCCTAAGTCAAATTTCACTTAGGATATATATCATAAATCAGATTGATTTTTCGATCAAAAGTACTATGTGAAATCTTCGATTTTTCCTCTTCCTCTATCCCTATCCCATAGGTACAGTGTTTGAATCAATAGAGAACCTTTTCTTCTATATGAATAGATATTATTACATTCCAATTCCTTCCCGACACCTCCTAAGGAAAATCTCGAATTGGATCCCAAATTGACGGGTTAGTGTGAGCTTATCCATGCGGTTATGCACTCTTCGAATAGGAATCCATTTTCTGAAAGATCCCAACTTTCGTGCTTTGGTGGGTCTCCGAGATCCTTTCAATGACCTATGTTGTGTTGAAGGGATATCTATATAATCCGATCGATTGCGTAAAGCCCGCAGTAGCAACGGAACCGGGGAAAGTATATAGAAAAGACAATTCATTTCTATTCTATTAGTCTTTTTCTATTACAATTTCTATTATATTAGTATTAGATTGGTATTAGTTAGTGATCCCGGCTCAGTGAGTCCTTTCTTCCGTTATGAATTGTTGGCACCAGTCCTATTTATCACAAGTCAAATTTGACTTAGGATTTTTGATTTCACTTAGTAGCATGTTCTTTTTCCCTAGCACAACTCTGCTCTGAATCAGAAGAGGGAGTGGACACCATAATCTGAACTAAACTAACTATTATTGACAGTACAAAAAACACGCCTTTTGCGTTGAGTAAAAATTGGTGAAATTGAAAGCATAGTCTTGTTGTGTTGCTTTGAAAAGAAAATGGTGTATGAATATGTGATATACTGATATGTGCTATGTATATATGTATACTTAGAGAAAGAGAGAGAGATAGAGAGAGAGAGAGAGAGAGAGAGAGAGAAAATTAAGAGAGTCAAGCGTTGTGGTGGTTACCAGAGATGGCGAGGTGGAGGTCGCCGGAGATGGCAAGGTGGTGGTCGCCGAAGATGGTAAGGGTAGAGGCCGGAGGTGGCAGGGGTGGTGGTCGGAGGTAGTGTGGAGTAGTGGTAATGGTGGCTAGGGTTTGGTTAGGGTTAGAGGTTGAAGATGAGGGTATTTTGGTCTATGGACCTTGGGAGGACTTATCCCCAATATGTATTTTAAGTTGTCCTTAATTCCAATAAAATTCCTCTTAATGACCTTTTCACCAATTTTTCCAAAAAAAAAAAAAAGAAATAGATAAACAAGCTAGGAACCCATTAGGAAAGAGGTTCGTTATAGTCTGCCAAAATAGATGCAAACAGACTCCCAGAAGTGCTCAAAACAAGTTATAACTAGGGCCCTTTTCGAATCGTGATTGGAAGCTCAACCGTGCGATTTCATTACCAATGGGAAGAGAAAATAAAAAGGAGTTATGCTATGTTCCCAAAACATATGGCAATGAGCCCTGATTTGTTTTCATTGGATGATGTTGAAGTGGTCCTACCATTATTGAAGGTGGTCTCACTGTCATATGTGTTAGGAACTACATTTGAGAGAGTAATGCTATGTTTCCCAAATTTTGAATTCCAAATGCATCCCAAATATATGTGGCAGTGAGCACTCTAGATTTTGATTGGATAATGTTGAAGTGGTCCCATCAAGATTTTGATTCGATGATGTTGAAGAGGTCCTATCCTTATTGACGGTGGTCTCACTGTCACATGCATTTGGAAAGCATTTGTAATACAAAATTTGAAAAGTATGACATTACTAGATACAAAATTTGGGAAGCATAGAAATACTCAAGAAAAAGGAAAGGAGAGGTTTAACAACTCTTCTCAGCCTTGGAGACTCCTTCTGCGTTCACAAATTCGAATGGTACTATTCATGATTCGCATTTCAATATAGAAACTCATCATCTTGAATGAGGCCATTGAGGAAAGAGTAATGCTATGCTTCATAAATTTTAATCCTAAATTCTCATCCCAAATGATGTGGCAGTGGGTCCATTGAATTTTGAGTGGATTATGTCCCGAAGTGGTCCCTACATTATTGCTAGTGGGCCCAGTGCCATCTCATTTGGGATGGATATTTGGAATTAAGATTTGGGAAGCATAGCATTACTCTTGAGGAAAATGGTAACTATGTTAAAAAGTTGTGCTTAAACTCATACGAGTAATTCTATGCTTCCCAAATCCACATCCCAAATGATGTGGCAGTGGCTTCTCAAATCCAAATCTCAAATCCACATCCCAAATGATGTGGTAGTGGATCCACTGGATTTTGATTGGAGGATGTTGAAATGACCATAGTGATTTTACTACCATATCATTTGGGATGTGGATTTGAGATTTGGATTTGAGAAGCATGCCATAACTCAACTCATAACTTGTATCATCCAAAGGAAATCTAGGGATGGCCATTTACGGATAAATCCAATGAGGTTCTCTATTTTTCAAAAAGAATGAGTTTCTGAATTCAAATTCTTGACACATCATGAACGATCTTCTTCAAATTCGTTGACTTGCAAACATGCCCTTAGGCTACCTCCATCTCGCACTTTAATTTTGTCTAAAATTTGAGTAAAAGCATTATTTGATTTAAAGCTCTGTAATGCATAGACTCAAATCTTCTTATAATACTATTTTTTTCCCAAGAAGGTATAAAATTTGAGTAAGTACATTTCATACTACATCAAAGTCGTACAAATCAAATTTGAATCAAAATATTGTGAAGACCTCCGATCCTTACTCAAAACCCATATCAAAAAAATTTGAGTATGTGATTGTGTTATTTCAATTTCAGTTTAAGTTTGAGAAAAAATCAATTTAGTATGAGATTGAGTCTAGGTTTGAAGGAGATTTTTGAGCTCTTTGTTTGGCTTTCAAATTTAGATAAGGAAAAAAAAATACTACTTTAGTGTGATGTAATACACACATCACCAACGAAACAAAAAAAGAATTAACAGATTAAGCATTGAGATTAATTCATCATATTATATATCAATATTTTTGGTATATAGTGCTACTAGTTATTGCCCGTGCCTAGAGGCACTACGGAACATTTCTAATTGTATGTGTCTTCGGCCAATAAGTATCCATGTGCCTTCTGCACTTGATAACTTTATTAGCTTCCTAAACAAATTTTCTTAGAAGAAATAAGATATTATAAAAGTTTAGTATTGTGTCCAAACTCATGTACTGGAATTAACGATCCAGAGATCAACGACGACACAATGATTTCAATAGTAGAATATAAAAAAGTGTAGTTCAACTTAGCTCATCAATAATTAAAAAAACCCTTGAATTGTGCTTAAAATGAAAGTAGAAAAACATATCACATCAGTGACAGTAAATCAATTTACATGCCAAAAAAAGAAAAAGAAAAATAAATTACATGTCATGCCAATAGATTATCAACCTCTAATCTAACTACAGCAACAGCCTCTTGATGACTCAATATTTTCCTTCATTTGTTCAACCTTACTCTCTTTGCTTCACCTTCGCATTGTCCTTCACACATGCCAGGTTCAAGTACTTGTGATCTTTTTTTTTTTCCTCTGAACAACTTTGCTTAATTACTCTCTTTAGACCACCTAACATTAAGGCCATGCACCTCTGGAAAACAATCACAGTAAAAACTGTTAGAGCATTTTCCTTGTACTACATTTTCCTTGTACTCTACACTTTTACTGCACTGTACTTCTTTGTACTACATTTTCCTTTCTTAGGATTCTATGAGCCTATATAAAGGCCATTCCATTGTAATATCTATATAACATATCAATACAATATTCTCTTCTCTCTATTCTTTCATGTTATCAGAGCCATAACATCTTGGGATCAACCTTACCACATTTGCATCACCAAATCTGTTCGAGCCACCAACCCAATCTTCAACCAAGCACGCCCTTCATCTACCCAGCCATCACGTTGAAATCAACCCTAAACTATAATCAGCATTAGTGTCATCATCGCCATAAGATTCATTCATTTTTTTGCTTGCATCAATTCAACCAACAGGCCCCACTAAAGTAAAACCCAAAGCTATTCCTACACATACACCACTAAAGTTTATTTGAACTGCCACAACACTGACTCAATCAAGCCAGAACACTGACACCACTCTGCCATACCAATACACCAATTAGCCTCATCATTACCCAATATCATCATTAATCCCCTTCACCGCTGCTCCTTAACACACCCGACCCTCAAACTGCCACTGCAATTTATCCCCTTTCAACCCTAAATAACAGTCGCAGTCTGCAAAATAATCACCCCAACTAATCTAATCCCACACTAGATCACTCACCCTAGACCTTTACGCCGTACCATCCTTTCACTTCCGACCCACCACTGATCAACCCTCTCCACATCGGCCTCACTACCATCACTAAAATACCCTATATGTCTGTACCATTACTCTAAAATACCCTATCTGTCCAAATCAACTCTCCACCCTAAACACCAATCCTTGTCAACCCTACCTTCCCACTGATCCTGTATGGAGCATACTGAGGCTTCCCAACCCATCTCCATCATTATGGATGGTACCAACTACATCATTTGGGCTCAGGCGATGTCCAGTTTTTTACAGGGACAAAAACTTTGTCGCATCATCACTGGCGATATCACTGAGCCCACATCGGGCTAAGGAGAAGATAAAGCAAAATTTAATGACCGTCTTGAGGATTGGGATAGCAAGAATCACAAAATTATTACTTGGGTTCGCAATACATGTGCTGCTTCCATCAGTCTCTAGTTTGGTAGATTCACCATTGCCAAATCTCTTTGGGACTTTCTAGCCAAGCGTTACACCACCGTTGATCTTGCTCACCAATACCAACTTCTAAGCACTCTCCACCGCATAAAGCAATAACCCGGGAAAACAATCAATAGTTTTCTCTCAGAAATACACTATGTTTGGGATCAACTCACCTCTTTCGAACCTGAATTTACCGATGCCACCAGTGTCGAAAAGTTTTCTTCCTATCGAGATCGCCAGCATCTGGTTCTTTTCTTGATGGTTCTCACTGATGACTTCGAGCATGTTCGTGCATCTCTCCTCCATCGTAGTCCTTTGCCGACTTTGGATCAAGCGGTTACTGAACTTCTCTCAGAGGAAACTCGTCTTGGTACTCGCAAGACACCACCTACCCATAATGTTCTCGCTACTCCCAAAGAACCTCATTCTGATGTTGCTCTCGCTACTTCCAGGGGATCTCAACCCAAAACTTATTATAACTCCTCTACTTCTGGGCCTTCTGGTTCTTCTGGGTCTTCCAAACAATGGTGTAACTACTGCAGGAAACCCGGACATACACTCTTAGACTGCCGCACTCGCACTTACAAATATTGTAAAACACAAGGCCCTAGCCACCTTCAGTTTGACTACTTCCAAAATCCTGCAAGACAATCACCGAATTTCATGCCTCAAGGTGGTCCTTCCAAATCCGCTGCTACTACTGCTGGTGATTCAACATCCACTGCTATTGACAAAGGGATTTCTGCCTCTTACACTGAGGATATTATCAAACAAATCCTCTCCCATTCTGGTAATTCCTCTTCTGCTGCTCTTTCAGTCATGTCAGGTAATTCATCCTGGTACTTTGACTCTGGTTGCTGTAATCATATGACACCTGATCCTACTCTCTTCTCTACCAAACATTCTGCTATTCACACACCAACCATTCAAATAGCTGATGGCACTCCTATGTCTATTAGTCATATAGGACAGGTTTCCACACCACACACTTCACTTCTAGATACGTATTGCATTCCCAAGTTAACTCTAAATCTTATTTCTGTTGGTCAATTATGTAATTTTGGTCTTATGGTTCTTTTCTCACCTTCTGGTTATTGTGTGCAGGATCCATAGATAGGACGGACACTTGGGATAGGCCGTAAGGTGGGAGGACTCTTTGAGCTCCTCAACCTTCACATTCCATCACACCTCTCCTCATCCACTCAAACAACTGCTCCAGTCACCTCTAGTCAATCACTCAGTCTCTGGCACTCTCGTCTTGGGCATGCCTCTATCGGACGCTTACAACCTTTAGTATCTAGTGGTCTGTTAGGTTCTATTAATAAGGAACATTTTGATTGTCTTCCCTGTCAAGTGTCAAAACAATCGGCATTGTCGTTCAATAAAAGTGATTCTTCTTCCTTGGCTCCTTTTGATTTAGTTCAATCTGATGTTTGGGGCCTTTCACCAACTGGCACTATGGGAGGCTCCAGATATTTTGTGATTTTTATTAATGACTATTCTCGTTATACTTGGATTTTTCTTATGCGTAGTCGGTCTGAATTACCTCAGTTATACTTTGATTTTGATACTATGATTAAAACTCAATTCTTATGTGATATCAAAGTATTTCGTGCTGATAATGCGGCTGAATATACTGATTCAGGAGTCCTTAATTTTCTTCGACAATATGGTTCTTTTCCACATCGTTCTTGCCCCGGCACCTCCAACAAAATGGATGGGCTGAGCACAAACACCAAGATATTCTAAACACTGTCCGTACTATTCTTACCTCTGCCTCTTGTCCTGAACGTTTTTGGGGGGAGTCTGCGCTTACAGCTGTTTACACAAAGAACCGTGTTCCTTCCCCAATCATTGAGAATCAATCCCCATATGAACGTCTCTATGGCAAGCCCCCTGCCTATAGCACACTCAAAGTTTTTGGTTGTGCCTATTTTGTTCTCCTCCAACCACATGAGCGCACAAAACTAGAGTCTTGATCTCGACTATGCTACTTCTTAGGATATGGTATTGAACATAAGGGATACCGATGTTGGGATCCTTACTCCAAATGTCTTCGAGTGTCCAGACATGTTGTCTTCTGGGAACACAAGATGTTTTCTTCTATGTCCAAGTTTCACCTATCCTCTGATTGTACCCCTCTCATTTTCACTAATCCTTCCGCAGACCTGTTCCCGGATCCTACTGATACAGCCCTACCTCCTGACATACCGCCTTCATCAGCCTCTCCATCTCCATCATCCTCTGACATCGATACTCTGACTAAGTCATCCACCTTGCTGTCTCCTGAGCTGCCTGCTCCGACTGATGGATCCACTCCTGCACCTGATCCACCTCACCGCTAAAGCATCCGGGTAAAAACTCCTTCTGTTCTTCTTCATGATTATGTTGCCTTTTCTACCATTCTTTCTCATCACAAACCTCAGTCTTATCATAAGGTTAGTTCTAATCCTCTTTGGCAGAAAGCAATGGATGATGAATTGTAGTCACTAGAACAGAATCACACTTGGGATTTGGTGGACTGGCCAATGGCAAAAATGCTATGGGATGCAAGTGGGTCTACAAGATCAAAACTCACTCAAATGGATCCATTGATCGCTATAAAGCTCTCCTAGTCGCTAAGGGCTTTACCCAGGAATATGGGATTGATTATGAGGAAACATTTGCCCCCGTTGCACGACTCACTTTTGTCCGTAGTCTCATTGCAATGGCTGCAGTTCACCGTTGGGATTTATTCTAAATGGATGTCAAAAATGCATTTCTCAATGGTGAAATCACTGAAGAAGTTTATATGCGACCGCCTCCTGGATATCACCATCATCCTCATCAAGTTTGCAAACTCCGCCGGGCTCTCTATGGTCTTAAGCAAGCTCCCCGCGCTTGGTTTGCAAAGTTCAGCACTATTGTTGAACGCTTTGGTTTCACAGCCAGCTCATATGATTCGGCTCTTTTTATCCGCAGGACTGACCGGGGCATTATCCTTCTTCTCCTTTATGTTGATGACATGATCATCACCGGAGATGATACATCTGGCGTCTTGGATCTCAAAACCCATCTCAGCCAACATGTTGAAATGAAAGATCTTAGCAAGCTTAACTATTTTCTGGGTCTTGAGATCACTTCCAGTTCCGACGGATACTATCTTTCTCAAGCTAAGTATGCCTCTGACTTACTTACACGGGCGAGACTTACAAACAACAAGACTAGCACTACTCCTCTCGAGCCTAACTGTAAGCTCACTCCTATGGATGGTACACTCTTGGATGATCCTACTTTATATCGCCAACTGGTTGGAAGTCTCATTTATCTGACAGTTACCAGACCTGATATCTCTTATGCTGTTCATATTATAAGTCAGTTTCTCTCTGCTCCTCGCTCTACTCATTATGCAACAGTTCTCCGCATTCTCAGATATATCAAGGGGACTCTGTTTCATGGTCTTCACTTCTCTGCTCACTCTTCTCTTGAGCTACGTGCCTACTTAGATGCAGACTGGGCAGGTGATCCTACTGACCACCGTTCCACCACTGGGTATTGCTTCTTCTTGGGTGACTCGCTTATCTCCTAACATAGCAAGAAACAGACTGTTGTTGCCCGATCAAGTACAGAAGCTGAATATCGTGCTCTTGCTGATGTCACTCAGGAACTTCTCTGGCTACGGTGGTTACTTGAAGACATGGGGGTCAATCATTCCACTGCTACAACTATTCATTGTGATAAACAAAGTGCTATTCAAATTGTCCACAATGATGTCTTCCATGAATGCACAAAACACATTGAGATCGACTGTCATTTTGTGCGTCATCACCTCTCTTGTGGCACCATTCATCTCACTTCAATCTCCTCCACCGATCAGACTGCCGACGTCTTCACCAAAGCTCATTCACTTGGACGTCTTCAGGATTTGGTTTCCAAACTCAAGTTGGTCTCCATTTTACCACCTTAAGTTTGAGGGGGGCTATTAGAGCATTTTCCTTGTACTACATTTTCCTTGTACTCTACACTTGTACTGCACTGTACTTCCTTGTACTATATTTTCCTTTCTTAGGATTCTATGAGCCTATATAAAGGCCATTCCATTGTAATATCTATATAACATATCAATACAATATTCTCTTCTCTCTATTCTTTCATCAATTCTTAAACATGGGAAATGAAGACTTTGCATGATTAACTGACACATATCAGTAATTCAGAATGCATTCATTTTAGGCACCGCCAAGACGGGACTGCAATAGAAGCAAATAGGCGACTATTTGGAAAAGAATTACATTGTAGTTAGTTTTAAGTACAACCAAGCCAAGATTGCAATTGAAGCAAATAGGTGACTATTTAGAAATGAAAAGCATTGTTGTTTATATTTGTCAAACATTGGAGCGAATAGGTACCAATTTACTAACTTCAACCGCCACATACCTAGATAGGAATCCATGAAAAATCAACTAAAAATAAAACTACTATAGAGACTTGCCTCAGATAACAAAACCATAATAGGAAAAAAAAAATATTCATTAACTATATAATCGAGATTCACTCTATTTACTCCTTATTAAGGTTTGTCAGCAGAACTAAACCCAGTAAATTTGTAAGGGGGAACCAATGAACAAATGGCATCCCTACGGCTTTATTTGGTTTGCAAATTCATTGAAAGAAAAGTCAAGTAAAACAAAAACACAGAGAAAAAAAATAAGATTTGCTCATATTCAATAGGTCAATCACAAATCATTCCTTCAACTTAAACAACATTTGGATTTAACCTATGTAAACTTAGATTTATATCAATGTAAAGAAGAGTAATGCTAGGCACACTTTAAAATCCACATTGAATTTAACACCCAGCTTTAAATGTATGTACCATGTGCTATGTAAGTGGTGCGCAGAAAAGTGTGAAAAGTTCACACAGCACAAGGTATATGTATTTAAAGCATAAGGTGTCAAATTCAGTGTAGATTTCAAAGTGTGCCTAGCATTAATCTGTAAAGAAAGCTTATCTTACCCATCTAGAGGACTTTGTCGCTTCAAGCCAATGCTCCAGTGCTAATTCTTGTGACTTCATATCCTTACACAAATCCTTTCCCACCTACAATCAGATATAATTAACAAAAAAATTTTCATCTACACAAAAAAAAGGGAAAATTAGACTTCAATCCTCAGCTAAAGTGCCAAAAAGTATAAAGTGACCGTGTTTTTGGCAATTTGTTCCAAAGTCCCTATCATCACTGTCAGCAATTTTGCTAAACAAGCCCACGCGCGCGTGGCCTAGCAGCAGCCCATACATCACAGCCACTCACACCGTGTGAGTGGCTGTACTATAGTATTTTTTATTTTAAAAAATATTTCAAAACTTTAACCTTCCATAACTTTTGATCTATAACTCTATTTTTTACAAATTTTATATCGTTGGAATCGTGTCGACGAGAGCTACAAAACTAGTATCATTGTTGATATGTTTTGAGTAATTTTCTTTTTCCAATTTGAAGAAATTTTGAAAAAAATAGAGTTTTGTGAAATTTCACAAAACTTACTTCTGTGAAATTTCACAAAACAATTTTCACACAGTTACACAAGGCATATAAGATTTTGATTTTTTTTTGCTCAAAACATATCAACAATGGTACTAGTTTTGTAGCACTCGTCGACACGATTTCAACGGTATAAAATTTGAGAAAAATGGAGTTGTATGTCAAAAGTTATGGAAATTTAAAGTTGCAAAATATTTTTTGAATTTAGAATATCATATGGTACAGTACTCATACCGTATGAGTGGCGTGAAAATTGGGCTAGAATGTGGGAAATGTTTAGGTGCATGTCAATTTTGTCATTTTGACAAAGATCAGGGACTTTTGATTAAATGCAGATATTAAAGGTACTTTTATTAAATTTTTAGTTGACAAGGGATATATCTCTAACTGTCCCAAAAAAAAATTATCAATCAGTAACTCTTCCATTTCTATTGAAAAATTGCCTTAGCAAGCCATTTTTCGCTCTTGAAAAATCATGGAATCAATTTGGGTAATTAATTTTTCTAAACAGATAATTACATACTGTGTAACACAAACTTAAACATGCTCTAGCTAGAACAACTATTATATCAACGCACTAATTAAATCAACACACATAAGCTATTAGTATTACCACCCTTTATTTGCTTTTTATTGACAGGAACTACTGATCATCTACGAAGCTCAATACACACATTACCAACCAACAAAACTAAATGCAAAACATATAAAAAAAAAAGTACTAACTATTAAATTGAAAGGCCAAGTGAAACAAAGAACCAATGCTTCTTCATGGTTTTGACAGACTGCTTGCTAACTCATGCCAACTTATCTATTGGTATTCAAGCTTGGATCCATTTTTCACTTTATCTACGGTTCCTCACTAAGTATCAATTTGAATGTAATTTGACGGTTTACGATTGGAAAGTATTTTGAAATATCAATGGATGGAGAAAAAGAGAGATGTAGGGAATACTTTTTGTTTCAATTTATGTGCTTAAATTTAGGCACAAATTAATTGGGGATAGAATTGTGAAGATAATGACTGTTAAACATGATTCCTATCTTTCCCTATATACCTACTTATATCTATTCCTCTATTTATATTACTTTTCTTAAATTTGGTTGAGTGTATTAAGATTGAAGTTACTTTTCCTAAATTTAGTCTATTCATATTTTGAGTACGGAAATATTTTAAGAAAGAGACTAAATAAGAGCCCAAAATAAATGGCTTTCTATTTATTTTTTTTCCATGAAATGCGGATCCGCTGAATTACAATCATGATTTGGATTGTAAATTTGTAGTCTACAAAATTGTAGTCTTCCAACTCACATTATAGCAAACAATGTCAATTGACTAATTAAAGAACTTAAATTATTGACACAAATGATGTACTTAGCTAAAATGACGAATGGACACCCCTTAGTTACACAAATTAAACACCCTTTATTTTGTGAGTAATGGTTATGCTTCCCAAATTTGTATCGTAAATGTGGTTCCCAAATTGTAGGAACACTTTAACATCCCATGAAAATCAAATTTGAACCAACAATTTAACACCCTTTCTATTATATGGTAATCCAATTAAAATGATGCATGGACAACGCCACAATCATACTACACACACACACACACACAAACAGTCTACAGACACAAACCCGCACACTATAACTTAATGCGAAGAACTTTTCAAAAAAAAAAAAAAAGAAAATTCATGTTTATAAAAAAAAAAGAAAAGAAAATTAAATTTCCAACTTTCAATGATGAAAAATTCCAATCTTTCAATCAATAATAAAATATTTAAACTATCAATTCATGTTTATGCACTGAGATCTTGAAATTTAGTTGTAAATGTGTCTACAATGTTGATACGTGAATTAATAAAAAAATCAAACAAACAAAATTTGTGGGATTAAGAGAAACAAAAATTTATGCAAGCAATAGGAACCCACAAATTCAAACTCAAACAAAATTATGAATGGACATGCAAACAAGAGAAAAATGGTGAAGCATAAAAAATTGAAGTAGATCAAATATTGACATTCCTTCAACCAAAAAAAAATTTTAAAAATTGACATGCAAGCAAGAGGAAAATGGTGAAGTAGATAAAAAATTGATGCTCCTTTAAAAAAAATTTTGATTGTCCAGTAAGTGCAAGCTAGATAAAAAATTGATGTTCCTTCAAAAAAATATTGATGTTCCTTAAAAAAAATTTGTGGGATTAAGAGACAAACAAAAATCAAAGGCATCAATAAGAACCCATGTTCATTAATCAAGCAAACAAAAATTTGTAGGATTAAGAGACAAACAAAAATTTGTGCAAGCAATAGGAACCCACAAAAAATTAAACTCTTACTGATCTGAGCAAGTTAATCGTCACCGCCTCGAAGGCGCTGATTGATTACTAAGTTTGAAGGCCTCGATTGGACGTCGTCGTTGCCTCGAAGGCTTGAAGGAGGGCTGCCGCCTCGGTTTGAATGTCACCTTGAAGGCACTGATCGAAGAGGGGTTCCGCCGCCTTGGTTTGAACGTTGCCGCCTCGATTTGGGTTCTACTTCCATTTGCGACTGAAGTGTGACAGGTTTGGGTTCTACTTCAGGTGTGTAAGAGAGAGAGGAGGAGGACGATGGAGCAGAGAGAGAGAGAGAGAGAGAGAGAGAGAGAGAGAGAGAGATCTGTGATGGGTGGAGGTGGAGACGGGGGATGGAGTAGAGAGAGAAAGGGGGCTGGAGAAGAGGGAGACTGAAACAAACTCAACCAATCACATTAAACTGTTTATCCTAGTCACAACTTAGCTTGTCCTAGTCATAAGACCTTTAGTGACAAACTGATGTCTAATTTTATATAGATATCATATATGTAGTTGAAGTACCCCTCTTTTTAACAAGGGCAATGGTATGGACACCCCCAAAACACATACCCAAATACACACCCTACTTACATCACTCTGATGGATCCCATACTGACAATGGACCCTGCAGTCTCTTTTTCTCTTCCTATTGGTCCACCTTAGGATATGGACTTGGGTGTGTCCCAAACTTTTTCCTTTTAACAACCATTTGCATTATTTTGCTAAGAATAATGTCGTTAACGACAATGGTGATTGGTGCACAAAGATTATCCTAATGTAGTCAACCAATTTAAATAAAAAAAGATTACATATTTAGATGTCAATTTTCAGTGATTAATAGCCTCCACCGACACTGTTCGTTATAGAAATTTCCAACTTGAAATGACTTGACCATTTCATATACTAGTAGTTGTGATTGCTATGTTGAAAGCTAAGGGTGATCAGTGATGGAGACTTTTTTTTTTATTTTGTTAACACCTGTTATTCATTATAGTTTCTGTTGGGATTGTATGCCCTTAAAGTCACTCATTAAGACATTTTATTATTAATAAATTGAATTTATTATTGATTGTTATTACATATTATGGGTATACCTGTATCATTTCATTACATAAGCAGTGTATTGATGTGTCCTGAAGTTGAATTGTAGATGATCTAGATGTATGGAAAGGATTCACACACAGGAGTTCGTGATCATCAGTTCCTTTCAACTTGAAATTTGGTTCACAGTTAGTATAAATTTGGGACAATTCATATGGACAACTGTAACATATAGTTGCTACATGGTGGGGTGACACAACTCTGTCATTGGAGTGGTTGAACTCACAACTTATATGTTAACGTGATTGATGCGTTGAACAGGATCGCTAATTAACTAGATTACTGCACTAAATGACTGTCTCTTAAGTGTTTGTTTATCTAGTTCATTAAATTGTAAATTACTCGTAATCCTGAGGAGATAAATGAACTCAGCACTCTTATGCTAGTTACTTTGATGTACTACATTGTGAGATCGTATGATCAATACCTTGGTATTTTGGGTGATTAGTATATGAGGTCTGTGAACATGTATCTTCAATATGGAATCCATGTTGGATAACTTTTGGATAGTTTCATTCGATCACAGAAATCTGAATACTCAGTTGGGTTTTTCCTAATCCAGTTTATATATATATATATATTATTTATAGTTAAATAATAATTAGTTGCAAAAGGATAGTATGGTTTTTCCATACGTGATCGATTGTGGATAACTAGAGTTTTCAAAAGTGGTAAATAATAGGTGACCAAAAATGTAGACAGTCAATTAATATTTTACCTTATGTTGCTTATTAACGTGGATGAGTATATTTGCAGATAAATTTATTGAGTTGTGCCTTAATATATAATTTCCATTTTTCTTGGAGTGCAATTACAGCATTGTAGTAGGGTATGCTTGTAATTAATCAGTCTTAGTTAGATCTAGTGTTGATCAAATTGGCTAAGATATAATCGGAAGCCAAGAAAAAGGATGGCCATCAGATCCCATCGTTGGCTCCTAACCGTATTATGCATACTAAAGTTATGTATGGTGTTTGTATATAACAGATTGTATTTATATATATATAAGTATATGGATATTTTATCATTTTGTAAAGATAAATATATATATATATATATACATATATTAAATTCAAATTAATTTTTGATTTAAATTAAAAGAGATTTAGTCTACTATATCTCTATATCCATATCTTATATATACAAGCATATCTGTTAGGAAAAACTAAGTTCTGAAATATTACATACATCATATTGAGAGCTTTGAGTGGCTTGGGAGATTCCTACCATTTTCCTGCGCATCTGAAGGTTGGAGAACAACGGTGAAGGTTCGGTGGTGACAAAGGTTACATTCTGTATCATCTTCAATTCAACTTCAGATCTTGAGGTAATGAATAAAAAATATTATTTTACTTAATCGTTTGATTAATCAACCAGTGTGAGTATCCAGAAAATTTTTGAAATCCTTATGCTGTATTTTTTATAATATTTCCAACAATTTTTGCGTGTAGAAAGAATGTCTTAATCACAAGACACAATAGCTTAAAAAATAGTCATTAAAATTAATCAAAATAGATTTTAACGCCATTGTTGGGTTAGACTACCCCGTAATAATTAAGCTGGCAAGCAAGATACAATGCTGGCCACCTACCATAAGTCCAGGTAAAGAACGCAAGGTACGAAGCATATGCCAATATATGCGTTTTGAGTCCAAATAACATGTTTGAATTAAACGTATATTGGAAAGTGATTCCAAACAAACAGACATACACACGCATAGAGAGAGAGGGGGAAAATTTGCTAACGCTATGACTATGAAGTAATATTTGATCATTTGAATAAGAAAGATGGATGGGGTCAGCAACGCGACTGACCCTACATTTGGAAAAAATTCTCTCATCATATTAATATTATTCATAATTATGCTTTTAAGTATATAAGCTTGTCACATAAAAGAAAAAAAAGAGTATATAGACTCCCCCCAGTAAATTTTTTTTTTTGAAATTTATTAAGCTCGCCCCCTTAGTTAGGAGAAATTATCATGTGTCACCATCACAATAGTGCGACTTCTACTTTGATTAATTTGAGTATTCAGTGGGCCACGTTAATTCTATAGTTATGAAGAGATCACAATAACCGACACGGTATAACGGTTATATGATATAATTTCTCCTAAACTCGATTCCTTGCATCCGTCCCTGCATAAGTTAAACAAACAGGGTACAAGACTAGACTAAATCTTACAAAAAGGCAATGATGGAGCAGAAGAACCCACTCGGATCAGGATTCAGGACTCAAATTCATCATTGTATAAATAGCCTATCATTGGATATTATGGTTGCGGTAATGAACATAAGATACAAAACCACCTATCTATTTATCTACTTGCTTGTGTAGTTATCATAGGTTCTCTAATTTACAAGCTATCTAACAAGAAATACAATCATCTATTAGAGCATCTATAGTGGTGGAGCTAAGCTTAGCTTAAACTTAGGCTAAGTTATGGTATAAGTTATGTGGGGTGCACAGTGGTGTAGATAAGCAAACGACACACACAAAGTTGCGGGAATGAAAAACGTCACACAGGTACAAAATCGTTTGACAACAAACATAAATTGTTTGACAAGCGGCACACATAAAGCTGTTTGAGAGGGAAACGGCTAACACAAGCGATATTTTGTCTCTAACAACTTTGTGTGTGTCGTTTCATTGTACATTAGTCTAACTTTGGCGCACCACAAACTTAAATTTCCTTATACTAAATTCGTGTACGCCCTACACCATTGTATGCATCAAAACGCTAAACTATACTACAATAACACCACTGTGGATGCTCTTATAGTCAAAACTCGTGTTCTCATAGTTTGGTGATCCGTGTAATTACGGAAAAAAGAACTATTCACCTTATTGAAAGAAAATTGCTAAACTCATTGTTTTCAACTTGACCTCATTTTCTCACTCAAAATACAAGGAAAGAAAGGCCAAAAAGGAAAAAATAAAAATAAAAAACTTTATCCACAATTGGCACCCCTAATGGTCAGAAGCTCGTGTTCTCATAATTACAAAAAACGAAAAGTAGTCTTTTTGAAAAGAAAATTGTTAAAATAGTTTGTTTTCAACTCGGCCTCATTTTCTTTTCCAAAAGCCAAAATACAAGGAAAGAAAGAGCAAAACATGCAAATATGTGTTTACACCACACCACTTGAGGGATGTTTGGGAAGGAAAATAATTGTTTATGTGATTCACCTGTAAATCAGTTTTTTCAAGTGTTTGATAAAAGCACTTCTAGCACAGAAGACGGCGCTCATCTCTTTTAAATTGGTCACAAAAATCAACATAATATTGATTCTCATAAAAACATGATAGAAAGTGAGTGTAACTAAACTAAATCCTATTTTAGGCATTCCAAAATGGAGTCTTAGTCTCTTTTGTTGGAAAATGTCTAAAACAAGACTTGATTCAGCATAATTTATTCTCACCTTAAACTTGTTTTAATAAAACTAGATATACATTGGTTTGTAAAAGAACCGGCTATTAGCGTACTTTAAAGTCAAACACAAACTCCTATGTACCCAAAGAAATAACTATACAAACACCAAACTCTATAGCTATGGCCCATTTCTATAGTTTTATTGGGTTAAAAAGGAAATAGATAAACAAACTAGGAAGCCATTAGAAAAGAAGTTCTATTGTAGTCTGCCAAAATAGGCGCAAACAGACTCCCAGAGTCCCAGGGTAAGTGCTCAGAAGTCAGAACAACTAGGGCCCCTTTCGAACCGTGATTGGAAGCTAAATCGTGCGTTTGCGTTACCTATGGGATGAGAAAAGAAAAATGAGTTATGCTGTGTTCCCAACATACGTGGTAGTGGACTTCACTTAGTGTTCATTGGATGATATTGAAGTGGTCCCACTATTATTGAAGGTGTTCTCATAACCACATGTGTTGAGAACTACATTTGAGAGAGCAATGTTATACTTTCCAAATTTTGAATTCCAAATACATGTAGCAGTGCGTCCACTATATTTTGATTGGATGATGTTGAAATGGTCCCTTCAAGATTTTGATTTGATGATGTTAAAGTGGTCCTATCACTATTGAAAGTGGTTCTACTGCCACATGTATCTGGAAAGCATTTGAGATATTAAAAAAAAAAAAAAAACCAATTTGAGATACAAAATTTGGAATGCATAGAAATACTCAATAAAAAGAAAAGGAGATGTTTAACAACTCGGCTAATGAGTTATGTGAAATTTTATATAACTTTGTTAAAAATTGAACTAGTTATCTAAAAGTTCACATAAAAAAAAGTTGCATGAACTTTCACATAACTTTTAAAACATAAAGATTTGATCCGATTAAGTTTCACTAGTCATGGAGTTTTGACCAAAATAAAAATAGATTGTCCTTTAAACTTAATAAGTCTAAAATGAGGAACTTTTTACTAAATTTCTATAAATCCAATGAGGTTCTCTGATTTTTCCAAAAGAACAAAATCAAGGTGATGAGTTTTTGAATTCAAATTCTTTACACATCATAAACGACCACATTCAAATTCGTGGACTCGCAAACATGCCCTTAGGCTATCTCAAACTCACTCTAATTTTGTCTAAAATTTGAGTTAAACTGTAAAAGCGTTGTTTGAATTAAAGCTCGATCTCTAATGCTTAGACTCAAATCTTCTTATAATACTATTTTTTTTTTTTCAAAAAGATATAAATTTTGAGTAAATGCATCTCCAAACTATATCAAAAGTCAAACAAATCAAATCTGAATCAAAATATTGTAAAGCCCTCTAATCCTTACTCAAAAGTCAAAACCCATATCAAAAAGTTTGAGTATGTGATTGTGTAATTTCAATTTCGGTTTAAGTTTGAGAAAAAAAAATTCAATTTAGTTTGAGATTGAGTCTAGGTTTGAAGGAGATTTTTGAGCTCTTTGTTTGGTTTTCCAATTTAGAGAAGGACCCAAAAAAAAAAAAAAAAAAAAAAAAACTAGCTACTTTAGTGTGATTTAATACATTATTAATACATACATCACCAAAGAAACAAAATATATACATATATATATAGATTAAGATATTAAACTTTGAGATTATTCATCATATTGTATCAATATTTTTAGTATATAGTGCAGAATGTAGTTGAAGCCCCCCTCTTTCTAACAACCATTTGCATTTTTTCTAAGAATAAATGTCATTGTTAACGACAATGGTGATTGGTGCACAAAGATTATCCTAATGTAGTCAACCAATTTAAATAAAGAAGATAACATATTTACATGTCAATTTTCAGTGATTATTAACCACCACGGTCAGGAAATGGATGATCAATACACAAAGGTTCGTTATAGGAATTTCCAACTTGAAATGACTTGCCCATTTCATACTAATAGTTGTGATTGCTATGTTGAATGCTAGGGGATGGAGATCTTTATTTGTATAAATTTTTTTTTTACTGAGTTTACAAATGTTGGATTTATCATATAATTGGGCTTTGGTATATCATTTTAAACTCTCTATTTTAGGTTAGGGGCTCTTCATTTCAAACACTCAATCTAAAGTCTTGTAACTTGATTTGACTTAAATTCTACATTGATTAAACATGAGACATTTTGGCTCTTTATATGCTTTCACTTCTTAAACTTTGTAGGCTTATATTGTCGAAAAGTTCTCTCATGTGCACACAAGAGTTGCAGTTCTCGAATTTGGACAGCCCAAAATACAAGAAAAGAGAGGCACTAGTTACCTTATTGAAAGAAAATTGCTAAACTCACTATTTTCAACATGACCTCATTTTCTCACTCAAAATATAAGGAAAGAAAGGCCAAAAAAATAAAAAATAAAAAATAAAAATGATAAAAAACTTTATCCACAATAGGCTCCCTAACAGTCAAAAGCTTGTGGTCCACGTAATTACCAAAAAAAAAAAAAAGTAGTCTTTTTGAAAAGAAAGTAGTTTCTTGGGTTCTTTAAATTCAAATACAGACTCCTATATAATTCAAGAAATAGCTATACAAACACCAAACTATATAGTACTGGTTCTTTCACGAATTATAGAACCAATTCTCGTGTTACACAAACAGCCTCTTGAGTAGCAAAAAGAAAAAAAAAACAAAAAACAAAACAAAAACAATAAAAAGAGGAAGGAAGGAAAAATAAATAAATAAGAGTGTTTGTAAGTATATAATTAGTTCAGAGTGAAAAATGAGTGTGAGCTAAAATTGAGCATGGGCATCAAACTAGAGCCAAAACACTTGAACACAGTCAAGTAGTTGCTTAGTCTATAGACTCTATATACGACACACCAAAGAATCATTTGGTGGGCCACTCACTCACTCACTGCCCCTTTCTTTTTGAGACTTCAAAGCTAACTTAGAATAATTCAAAGCTCTAAAGGACCTTTTTTTTTTTTAGGCCAGCAACGATGATGCCGGCCAATAAACCATCTTTTCTTGTCCACTTCATTTCTCTCTTCCTTTTCACCCATAGAAATTGGATATTACCCAAATGCCACCCCAACCACCATATTTAAGTAACATTTAAAATCCAATGACCAAAAAAACTAAGTCAACAGATAGACCAAAGTATGGTAGAAAGATTTATGGTTTTAATTAGGCTATTATTGGTTCGTGTATTTAGTGAAGGAAAGGGAAAAAAAAAAGTACTAAGGGAAAAAAATTATTGTACAAATATTGAGATAAATTTGTTCAAACTCAAAGACTATATAGACCAAAATGAAATTTTCATCAAATATTATGGATGCAAAGTATAATTACCCAAAAAATGACTTAAAAAATGTTAATAATATTAATCCAAATAAAAATGACTTACTAAGGGCCCATTCGGAAAATACAACGGTAATTGCATATATGGCGCCATTGCTTTTGGCGAACGTATATTTGTTTGCCACTCAAATTTGCTTCAGTCGTGTTATAAATATAGTTTCCCAAGTGGTTAAGGGAACTACACTTAGAGAGTTAGCTGCCTGATTGACTCTCTAACGTAGTTCATGACCTTAATTGCTGGTCCAATCACACATGTCGTCTCGAAGAATAGATGAGAAACTATCTTAAGAGTGTGTTTGGGAACTCCTAAAACATGATCAGGTTCAGCCCCAGTTCCTATTCTCTGTAGTTTTTTTTTTTTTAAATCAACATCACATTGATTTGACAAATAAAGGGGGGGGGGGGGGGGGGGGGGGGGGGGTTGTAATTTGAGATCTAGCACTTGCTCGTGCGCAATAAAAAGTCATTCACCAAACACTTTAATATATAAGACCAATTCACCTATGAACTACAAAAATGAGTTCTCATCGTTCCCAAACAATCTCTAAACTTTATGGAACAAAAAACTAAATGAGAGTAAACCTAGCAGTATGAAGTTAATGTGGATTAAACAAAATATTCGAACATTTATCTAGCAATATTTGGAGAGAATTTTACTTTCTTTTTTTTTAATACTTATCTGGATTATGGCAGATACAAACACACACCACACACACACCCATCCCACCCTAATTCATCTTCAAAGCCCTATAATGGCCCACAACAAAGTCCAACAAGGACCTCTAATTTCGTCTGACGAACAAGAGGGGTAAGCAAATGAATCCCTCTAAGGGGATTCGAACCCTCAATCTCCCCACTGGAGAGAGAGAGAAGTCATATCAATTGGGCACTGGGGAGAAAATTACTTTCAAAATCTATAAAATTATTTTTTTTATGAACCTAGATTAAAAACTAACATTATCCTAATGAGAGTTATTCCAAATAGAGCTGGTGGAAAGATTGATTTCTAATAGAAATTGGTTAGACTGAACAACACTAAACAACAAAAGGTGGAGAATAACTTTGAAGAGTTTTTAACAAAGTCATAAAGCTGAACAACACTAAACAACAAAAGGTGGAGAATAACTTTGAAGAGCTTTTAAGAGAGAGAGAGAGAGAGAGAGAGAGAGAGAGAGAGAGAGAGAGAGAGAGAGAGAATGGAGGAAGGAGGAAAGTTAGATGGTGGATTGGAAGGCAGTGATGGAGGAGGAGAAGTGAACATGGCAGCTTGGCTTCTTGCTATCAAAACCCTTAAAATTCAACCTTTCACTCTGCCTCCTCTTGGTAAATTGTTTTCTTCTCTGCTTTACTTTTTTTTTAATCTTATTAATTGCACATTAATTATTGACTTTTTATGGGTTATCTGGGTTATATACCTCTTCTCTTATTCTAGATTAATGGATAAATGTTCATCAATTTCACACAAGTTCTTATGGTACAAACTCAAGATGGATCAGAACTTACTTATCATTAGTTTCACTTGATTCATTTAATGCATCAATTGTTACTCAATTTGATTAAATGAAGTTTTTATCCATAATCTAAACAAATTACTCTAATTTTCCTACATGATGATCCTAGGTTATGATCCTTTTCAATTTTTCATTAGTGTTACTATATGTTAAGAATTTTAGTGTGGACCATGCAACAATGAAGTGGCTATGAAAAAGGAGCCAAAAATATTTAAAACAATGTCTACCTTCATATGTTAATTTATTTTTTCGGTTTAGTAATTCTAGTATGTTACTTTAAATAAATCACAAGGAAAGAAAAAAGAGCAAACCTAGTGTACGAGGCTATGTAGCATGGATGTGGATGCACTCATGGCAACATGAAAAATCTTAAATAGCTCACAGAATAAAATTTGTATTTTTCTTAATAAATTAGACAATATACTATGTCATGTCCAACTCTCATTCATTTCCTAAATTTGGAAATAAATCCATTCATTATCTCCTATCTTTTTCTGTTATATTCTTGTACCTCAAAAAGCTTAAAATATTTTCAAAGAAGCAACGTGTTGACACGATAGAAAATTTTTTTAAGACATGTTTTCTCGCTTATCTGACCCATGTTGCCAAGTGTCTCACGCGTGTTGGTGTCTGACACACACCTAAAATTGAAGTTTCGTGCTACATAGGTATAAAGTTCCTACCCTTGCAGGGTCTAGGGAGGATAAAATATATGCAATCTTATCCACAACAAAGAGGTTATTTCCGAATTTAACCCTTGACATCTATCTTTCCTTAACAACGGAGCCTATATAGTGGATCACTTCACAAATATAGATATGAATCAAGTTTGTAAAAACTAAAATGAGAATATTACCTGACATATCAATAATTATACTTCTCATCATCATATATGAAAAATCTCAATGTGGTCCTTTTGCAAAATTCTTCCTTAGGACCCCATGATGTCAAAGTAAGGATTAAGGCTGTTGGCATTTGTGGAAGTGATGTTCACCACTTCAAGGTGAACTTGATCTTCAAATATCTAACTTCAATCATTCCTCATTCCTTCTAGTTTCAAAATGTTTCATTTGATATATAGCTAAACTAATATATGATGTCTCCAGAATATGAGATGTGCAAATTTTATTGTTAAAAAGCCTATGATACTTGGGCATGAGTGCGCTGGTATAATAGAAGAAGTTGGCAGTGAAGTGAAGTCTCTGCAGGCGGGTGACCGTGTAGCGTTAGAGCCTGGAATTAGTTGTCGGCAATGCGATCTCTGCAAAGATGGCCGATACAATCTGTGCCCCAAAATGAAATTTTTCGGCTCTCCTCCAAATAATGGTTCACTTGCCAATCAAGTAAATTTACCATCACACACTTTTTCATGAAAATAAACATAGCAACTGTGGTAGTAGTTAGGAGCTGTTTGGGAACTGCAAGAACCGGTTATGTTTTTGTGAAAAAAAACCGATTTCACGTACATAATCGTTTGGTAGGTGTTTTTTTATTACACACAAATCCTTGCTAAATCCAAAAAGATCACAAAAGTAGGTTCCCTATCAAACCAAGATGATGTTAGGGCCTGTTCAGAAATAGGTAGTACTAAATCAGGTTCAGTCTCTTCCTCACTTTCTATCTAGTTTTCTTGAAGATTAACATCATCTTGGTTTGACAGAGAGCTTGGTTTAGTGGTATTTTTGGATCTGACACAGACTTCTATGTAAAATAGCATCTACTAGGCAATTAAATACAACATAACTGGTTGTTGCAGTTACCATATAAACCCTTAGTGTTTACGAAAACTAGATAAAAAAATAAAAACTAGACTGAAATCTATCCTGTTTTATGCATTTGAAAACAAGCCGTTAGAGTTAATTTATTTTCTTGTTGAACTAGGTAGTGCATCCAGCAAACTTGTGTTTCAAACTACCAGAAAATGTGAGCTTGGAAGAAGGGGCTATGTGTGAACCCCTTAGTGTTGGAGTCCACGCTTGTCGTCGTGCTAATATAAGTCCAGACACAAAAGTGCTAATCATCGGTGCAGGACCGATAGGACTTGTCACGATGCTTGTGGCTCGTGCTTTTGGAGCCCCCAAGATAGTCATTGCTGACGTAGATGATCTCCGTTTATCATTTGCAAAAGAGCTTGGTGCAGATGAGATCATTCAAGTTTCAACAGATTTTAAGGTATTGTAACCTGATCTTTTCGAGAAAATATTCATTACAACGTTGATATCGATGAAATGGGATTATTCGGACACCTGTCTATTCTAAAATAACAGAAAACATGTTTACAACTAAGCAACATATCCGCATATATTACCCTTGTGATACAAATGACATGGTATCACTGTTGTATTGAACATTTTCCCGTTCTTTTCCTGCTTGGCATTCAATATAATACACAAGTGAATCTATTTACAGGAAGTAGGAGATGAACTAGTAAAGATACAGAAAGCCATGGATGGTAGTGTGGATGTGAGCTTTGATTGTGTTGGCTTCACCAAAACCATGTCAACGGCTTTGAATGTCACTCGCGCAGGCGGTAAAGTCTGCCTAGTCGGATTAGGCCAGAGCGAGATGACTCTTCCTCTTACTCCAGCTGCCGCAAGGTACCTCGTATATGTGTATGTGTTTGTGTGTGTGTGTGTGTATATATTGTTTCTCTTTTAAGATGTAAATTTCTATTGGTTTTTTATTCTGAACATCTAATAGCTATCATTTTTTTTTGTTTTTTTTTTTTTTGGGTGATAGGGAGGTTGATGTGATCGGGATATTTCGATATAGAAACACATGGCCACTTTGTATTGAGTTTCTAAGATCTGGTAAGATTGATTTGAAACCCCTCATAACCCACAGGTTCAAATTTACTCAGGAAGATGTTGAAGCAGCCTTTGAAACTAGTGCTAAGGGTGGTAGTGCCATTAAGGTTATGTTTAATCTGTAGAGCTAAGCTCAAACAACCTAATAGCTCTCCACTTTGTATTTCAACCTATAAGTTAATAGTCAGGGAAAACTAAAATGTATGAATGATGTGTGTGAAATAATAAAAATGCGAATCTTATTTATGTAATTTCTTGCCTTACTTTAAATTTTCTCGGTGCTTTAAAACATATGTAAGACCTTTCTTCACTTTCTCTTTCCCTACTACAAATTGTTCAATAGACAGTGCTTTTACTTGGATGAGAAAGGAGTGAACTAAAGATATTTATAAAAAAAAGTGAATTCTACAATCACTGATTCTTATGAAACTAATCGCAATATCCCAACATCAAGGGCAATTCACCAGGAGCATCAGTAGCACAACCATTGATGGCTTCTGAATGTATACTCAAAACTATTCAATCAAACAATCATGGAGTACAACAATCTTAAATAACATAAATTGTTGTTACATTTTACAAGTATACATATTATCAAAACACCTCTCCAAAAAAATTCGACTATCGGGCTCTAGACTACTTATCAATATTAAACGACATTCAGCTTTTACTAAAACGAACTGATTACATCAATGACAATTTTCCAATAGCTCCCCCGTAAGCAGAGCACTTGCTGGAATATTTGAACTCAATTAGATCTTGTTCAAATGTATAAGTACACCAATTTAGGAAATAACTATTCTGATTTCCTAATCAAGCAATTTCACATCATCATCAAAAGCATTAAGCCATCACAGACTCACTATATATTCAAGTTGGGCTATCACATTTTTTATAACGTCCCTCACAAATATATATATATATATATATATCTTACCAACGGGTAACATATATTCAAGCTGGGGCTATCATCTTCTTACCAAGAACAGCAAGCTTGCATGGGTAACATTTTAGTTTTACAAAAAGACCCAATAGAATCATACCAGTACAAATCAGTTATAACGTGTGAGCAAAAACAATCCAATGTGAGGGCCTATTCTTCATTCAATCATTCTTGTTCATGTCTCTACCATAACTGTCTGCATTACATGTGCTGATCATTGGTAATTTGGAAAATGGCATATTCCCGAGAGTCAATTAGATTTTACATTATTTTACTTCGATAAAACTCCAACCAAATGGCTTTTGCACATCACTCTCCTCCATTAAGCCTCTCATTTTTATAGCATCATCCCATCTATTTACACCAGCATAAGTGTTCGATGAGAGAAGATAATTACCACTGCTACGAGGATCCAATTCAAGAAGCTTGTTAGTTGCAATCTCGGCTAGAACTACGTTCCCATGAAGCTTACAAGCACCCAATAACATCCTCCACACGATGACATCTAGAACTATAGGCATCTTTTTTTATAAATTTATATGCCCTAACTAGATTGTCTGAACAGCTCAGAAGATCAACCACACAACCACAATGTTTCATTTCGGGCACTAGTCCATGGTCTTTCTTCAAACTTTCAAAGTACTCATGTCCTTTATCTACCAACCCAGTATGGGTACAAGCAAGTAAAATTCCAACAAAAGTTCCATGAATTGGCCGAAGACCTTCTCTTAACATTTGAGAGAAGAGCTCAAAAACATTATCCGCAAAACCATTCACGGCAAGACCTGAAATAACCGAAGTCCACGTTACAGAGTCCTTCTCTTTCATCTCTCGAAACACTTCTAGTGCCTTCTCGACCAATCCACATTTACAATACATATCAATCAATGAATTTTCCATAAAAACATTCAATTTTGTATTGTATCTATGAATATATTCATGAACTGCCTTGCCCACGTCATCCTAAATTGGCACAGGCAAATAACACACTAGCAACCTTAATTTCATCAAGTTTTACCTTAGCCCCCATCATTTCTCGAAAAATGCTTACTGCATCTGAAAATTGATCTGCTTGTGCATACTCCGTGATCATCGAAGTCCAAGAAATCACATCCCTTTTCGGCATATCATCGAAAAGCTTCTTTGTTGCACTTAAATCCTCGAATTTTGCATACCCAGCAATCAAGGCATTCCAACAAACTATATTTCTTTCTCCCATGTGATCAAACACTTCCTTTGCCAAATCCACCGAGCCACGCCGTCCATACATATATATATATATATATCAAAGTGTTTCCCAAGTAAACATCAATCTCAACACTATTATCCTTAATATACTCAACCATAGAATCTGAAACTTCCCTATCACATATATGACTACAAGCTAATACAACTTTCACCATTATCACTACATCGGCAGTCACATTCGAGGCCCGCATTATACTAAAGAGCTCCAAAACCTCCTTAAACCTATTGCACTGACCATTCCCACAATCAATGAGTTCCAAGAAACGAAATCTCTATCAGTCATTTCATCAAACAATCTCTGTGCAAAACCCACATCACCACATGAAGCATACATATGAATCAAAGCATTACAAAGAAAAAGATAGTATTCAAACCCAAGTTTAATAGCATGAACATGAACCTTCTTTCCATGTATAATATCTGAAACTCGAGCACAAGCCTTAGAAACATATATAAATGTCAAATTATTTCCAGTCAATCCTTGTTTGTCAAGCATTTGAATTGCTTCAATGGGTGTCTCACTTTGTGATAACCCATGAATCACATGATTCCATATTGGCAATGTAGGTCATTCGATTTGGTCGAAAGCGATACGACCTTTGTGTAGATTGATTGTAGAGAGAGAATATAAGTGAATTATGTCTGACATTGAAGATGGGTCGGTGTGAAGATTGGTTGAGGCGTCCATGGAGCTCTTTAATGGCATCTCTGGAGATCCAATTGTTGGAGACTAGAACTGCTTGAGAGGACGATGAGGAGGTGGTGAAGAGACGCGAAATGGGTCGATCGAGTTTCATGAAAAATCGATTTGTTCATGTGAAGAAATAGGTTTGGTTTGGTTTGGATGGGATTTGGAAGTGGACTATTTGTGTTTTTGTAAAGCTTTGCTTATTGCTTGCATGGTAACATTGTAGTTGGTTTTTAGTTTTTGTTTTTACAACTCCCAATATAAAAAATGAAAATAAAAATTAAAAACTAAAAACTACAATATTACCATGTGAGGCCTTAATTTTTCGGTTCTGAATATTATGTTTATGGGCCCACAAATTGAGCGCATTAGTGATTTGGCCTCCATTTAGTGTTTTAGAAAATCACAATACCACTTAGTGAGGACTATGGCCCAATCCATTTTTATTAACAAGACTAGGACCCAAATAGAACCTTGTCCAACTGTAATACCCTTGAAAATTAGAAAATATGGAAATAGACTTCTGGGTTTATTTCTATAATTATTCCTGTAGCCTGTACTAATATATGTATTATATACTCGACGACGTTCAAGATTGTAGTATTCATAAAATTCACATTGCTTTATTTATGTGATTTTAATTGATAAGCCCGACCCTGTATATTGGTACCATATACTAATATTATGTCGTTACTTAACATTTTAATACTAGAAGGTTATATTACATTTCATTATCATCAAATTTTATAACAATAAATTATTTTATATCTGTTATCGCTTAAATTTTAACTATAGGTTATACCGCATTTCTTTGTCGCTTAGTTTATAATTATAAGTTATTTTATACGGACCCGACATCGCTTAGCTTGCTGTAAATATAAATTATAATTATTATATCATATCGACACTGAATTATTATTTATATTTTATTAAAATTATCGATTATTTAAATATCTGTAATTTGCTAAAACCATAGGTTATATCGTATAATATTAATATTAATATTATTCTTTGTCACTTAATATTTTAATGTATATTATAGATTATATTATTTGGACCCAACGTCATTTTAAAGTTGTAATTTTATTATATTTCAGATCCGATAGTCCCGTGACTATAGTCTTGACTTTTATATGGTATCGATATTTATTTTATCATGGACCCTGTAATCTTTGCTCGTAATTCCAGTGTTTTGATTTCGTAATCCCAAAAACCCGATCATATATGCGGGCGCGTTTATTTTTTTAATATCTCAGACTATATGTTAGACTCGGACTGACTTATCACGCAAGTCCGTAAAATCTGTATCCAAACTGGACTGCATTGCACGTGGATTGGAACGACGACTAAAACCTACACTTTTGGAAACTTTGGTGCAATTGGAATCTTTCCCTAAATGGCATGTACTAGCCTAGCCTACCCATTAACCATTGGACCCTTACATTACCCAAACCCCTCCCTCAACCCACCGGACCTAACCCCACCTCCCTAAACCGCTGGCCACCTTCCCCTAAATATCCTATTCACATCAACCCCTCAATCACCCTCCATCCTATCAGTCTAACATTGCAAAAAAAATCTGTATATATACATATCTATGTGGGTGCATGAGAGTGGAAAGGAAGAGAGAGAGGAGACGCAGAGGGTGGTGAGCTCGCCGGAGACAGAAAAAGAGGGAGGAGACTTCCCTGAGGTAAATTCCACCCCCTGTTGCTCCTACACATTCATACACACACACACACGAGCCCCCTGAATGAACCAAACAGAGCCTAAGCTCTCTGTCAACTCAAGATCACCATTAAAGCACCTCACCGGAGCTTTATGTTGCAACTCGACCATGACTCGTAAAAATCGTGCCAAACTGACCCTATAGGTCCCAGTTAGACCCCCTCATATAGCAGCTTTTACTTTGAGCAAGGTTTGGACCACCATGCACAGGATTATTCTTTTGAAACCCGAAAAGAATAATCCAAACGTAGGTGTAGAAAACGAATAAGCCCCGTTCTGAGCTCCTAGTATGTGATAGAGGGCCTAAAACCGAACCTATTGGCGTTGGTCTCATCAATTTTGGTGGAAGAACGAGAAAGATATGGAGTTTTAAAGTTTTCCGGCCAAATCGGGCTCGCCGGCGGCGAGCTGGGTTCGTCGGAGAAGAAGAGACCCGTTGGGTCTTCGGGTTATATCGTTTACCCGTTGGGTCAGGTCGGGTTCGAGTATGGGTGGTTTAGTATGTATGTGTAGATGGTATTGGGTTCGGGTTATATTAATAAAGTGGTAAGCGGGTCGGACCTTTTAAGTTGGATCAGTTATAGTGTGTTAATGGGTAACCCGTGGGCACGGGTTTGGATTTGGGCCGACCCGTGGGTCTTGGTTAATCCTTATTAACTATGATTAACTTGTTAATCCCTAGTTAAGCTATTTTATATTCCTAATTAATCCGTTAATCTAGATTAGTAGAATTATAATTTGTTTTAGATTTATTAATGTCTTAATTATTCTGTTAACCCTAATTAAGGTTGTATTAATCTGTTTTATATTATTAAGTATTCTATTAATCCTAATTAATGTTTTAATAAACTGTTTTAGTGATATTTAATATATATTAACCAAGATTAGTATATAAATATATTATTTATAATATATTTTGTATTAATAAATAAGTATAAATAATTGTAAATAGTTTTAAATTTGTTTTAAAAATCTAATAATGGTTTCAATAATACTATAAATCATATTTTAATAAATTGTAATATTATTTGTGGTAATATCCTTATATTACGAAATTATGAATTATTATTACTATATGATATACTTATTATTTATTGGTTTAAATAAATAATAAGTAAATATTTTAAATTAAAATAATTAGGTGATAAATACCTAATGACCCCTTTCAAGTATAGGAAAATTATATTAAATTTTTCTAAGGTCTAATACCTCTATATTGTAAATTATTATTTATAAAACCCTAGCTTTAATATTTTAATAATTATTAATTACTTATAAAGTATCCATTTGGTTGTATTTTAATTATTTAAAATACCAGACGAGCCCCGAAAATTACAAGAAAAATACTACTAGCCTAATTTAAGGCCTAGTATTTAATAAAAATATTTATAAGGGCTAAATATCTCCCTAAATCATATTTTATAGTTATGGGGCCCCGCAGCCTATTATTAGACGATTTAAACTTCAGAAATTCGTAATAAATAAACCGTAGCTCAGAAAAATGCGCGGTCAGTTCCTAGAGTCCTAGAATAACATCTAGAATATTCCCTTAAAGTTTGGTGACCTTTCGACACAGTCAAAAATACAGCTTATCTATATTGACGGACTCCGATTTGAGTCTAGTCAATGGCGTTAGACTCAGAATGATGTCTAGATCATCATGTTGAGGTTTAGGAACCCACCCGACACAATTACCATTATACCCCTAATTTTAGTACGCCTATTAATCAACATTCTATGGCTTCTTGTACTTTGTAGGAACCACCGTTACGCTTGTTTCTACGCACCCGCATCGAGGTGAGTCGTCCCAACTCACTTGGTATATTATAGAATTATTCTTTGATCATATATATATGCCCAGTGCGTCCTGTGTGGACGATACTGATAAATATTAGTTATGTGAATATTGAGATTCCTACTTATATGATGAGCGCATGTTAGTTAATTATACTCCATGCTTAGTTAACGTTCGTTGATTTTCTCGTTTATCATAATTTCCCGATTATATAGTCACATGAACATTCCCATGAACATGGTCGAGTCATGATGTCTATATTGACGTCTGCATGGTTAGTCACGGGGACTAACCCAGTCATATTGTTATACATGTTGAGTGGACCGTAGTGGTCCGAGTGGTACAGTCAAGTAAATGGGAACAACGATGAAACTGCTATAGGGCCCTGCTAGGCGACGATAGCCAGAGTTTCCATTGAAATCATTAAAGTTATGTATGAATTGATGATGATACGCTATAGGGCCATGCTAGGCGACGATAGCAAAGTATCCATCAGAATACAATAGTTACTTTTGAATGCTATAGGGCCATGCTAGGCGACGATAGCGCTGTAACTATTCTATTCTCCAGGCAAGGTCACGAGGACCTAAGAGTACAATGATTACACTCTTTCTTTTTAAAACCAAAAACTGCTATAGGGCCCTGCTAGGCGACGATAGCAACGTAATCATTCTACTCTGAGCTAACGGCGTTACACTGGTAATGTAACAAGTCACATGAGTCAGTTGTAGTGTCTGTGGTCGAGTAAAGTCGAACATATCGATGGTGCAACGTGTCTTATCTCATTCATATTACTGTCATAAATCATATGTATAGAGATAATGCTTATCAAATGTTTAAATTCGAGATATTTGTTGTGCTTGTATATTATTGTTTGTATTAGGAGTGATCGGTTAGGTCAACTCACTTAGCTTCAAAAGCTAACGGCTCTCCTTCCTGCCCTGGACATATCACGTCTAGATTTCACAGGTGACGACTCTCAAGACGAGGTCTACCCAAAGGGACGCGGCAGATGTACAAGTTAAAGCGAAGGACTCTGATATAGTCTTATTTAGAATTACTTAACTTGCTTTATTGTCTTCTATCTGAGGTAATGCTTTAGATATGTATTGTATATAGATCGCCCTAGACTGCCTTATAGATCTTTTATTTAGACTCATGATGTAATAACTAGATCCCCGACATTGAGTTCTATTGAAGAATACCAATAGGTGTTTTTATGCTTCCGCTTACTCTGTTAACCATGTGTAGAATGTAGAAAGGACAATCAGTTAATGTAACTCGTCATTCCCTATGGGTCCAGAAAGGAAATTTTAAATTTTCCCTATTTTTGGCTACTCCGGGGCGTGACACCAACAAACCTAGATATGGCCCTTTTCTATATTTTAATTGGGTAGAAAAAAGAAGGGAGGCTTGATCTAAGGTACCTAGGGTTGGACCTTCCTAATTTAAAGGACAACTAATTAACAATAAATCCAAGGACAAAAGTTTAGGCCTATTTTTTCACTCCAGTCCATACCACTAACTACTCAATTCCTCAAGTCCATTTCAAAACTTTCAATTGACCAAATCATCCCTCACTTCATCTTTCTCAGAAAAAAAAAAAAAAGACTCTCTCTCTCTCTCTCTCTCTCTCTCTCTCTCTCTCTCTCCTTACCACAACCACCACTACCACTGATCCACTGTCGCCACCATAGATCCACCATCGAACTACAGTCGCCACCACAACCACCATAGATCTACTACCCTCTGCCGCCACAACCACCTTTGCGCGTCACCACAAGCTGTCGTGACCACCATCGCGAGCCACCACCAACACCATCAAGCCACCACCCTCCGGATTCAATAAAAATACTCAGCACGCCAACGATGATAGTATATATATATATATGGGTGGTTTGATCGAACTAACCACAGCCGCCGCCGCCACCACCATAGATCCATCGCCCTTTGCTGCCACAACTGTCACCCGTCTCGGAAAAATTTATTCTTTTAAATGCGTATTTGAAATTTTGAGAATTATCAATGTTATTTGATAATTGTAAAGTAGTTGACTGTGGTAAATGGAAGGTGTCAAGTGAGGACACGATGATTCAATAATCAATGAGGCATTCGTGTGATTAAATGACATTTATATGATTTAAATGTTATTTGAATTATCTGGTATATGTAAATAGTAATTATACCTGTGTAGTGTACTTTTCGGATAGTTGATCTTGTTAAAGATCATTTTAAAGAAATTAGAGATACCCCTTGGGTTACGTTGCATAAAAGGTGGGTTATACCTAGAAATTCCACGAAATTAGTTTTCGGAACGTAATTATAGCGACAAACAAAACTTAGACGAAAACTTTTATAATTTATAGTTTTCACTTGTGAAGTGATAACTTAGACATTTGAGACGTTTTGGGGAATAATTGAAAGTTTAGAGAACTCGGGATAGTTAAATGCAATTTTTGAAAGTTTTGTCTATAAATAGAAAACTTGAGATATTTTTTTCAAAATATCTCAAGAGGAAAGAGGAGGGAGAAAAGGGAGATTTGGTTCTCCGAGCTCTGTGACGCCAAATGCCAGTTGTTCGTCCGTCGGACTTCGGCCAAATTTATATTTTCGGACTTCTCGAAATAAGGGCTACGTTTTGATACCTATTAGGCCTTGTTTAGCTAAGTTTTACGAAAATTTAATTTTTAGAAATTTGGAAAAAACATATAAATACTTGTAAGATTCACTTATAACCAGGGATCCGCCGTAGAATCGGAGTTCTAGTACTTCCCTTGAAATTATAGAGCCGTAGCTCGAGGTATGAATTTCTACCCTTTGTTATATAGAAAATTTTCATGTTTTAATTATCAAAGGCAAAATTGTGATCCGGGCAAAATCCAAGTGTTAGTCTTAGGCCCGTTAATTATGCAAGCGAATAATTGTGAAAAGCATGTCTATTTGTTTACATGAGCATGCTAGGTGATTACGTGGGTCAAAGGGGGGATTTATACAAGTTCATCCAGGGTAAGCTTCTTGATGTTTGAGAATTTAGTAGCGACGGCTACTGTGCATGGTTTAAGGCTTGGACTTACCAGGGTACTTGGAATGTAACAATTGTAAGCTTGAACTAGCCGTGGGCATCGTGGTTTAAGGATTAGACTTGCCGCTACCGAATGAATGCTTGTTTTCTCCCTAGAGACTATTTGATGTGATTTATGAGGTTGAAGCATGAATCATACATGCATATGTTAGAAATTGTGCACTCAGTATATAGCTGGGCAGTGGAGCTTTACTCCATTACAGGTGAAAAAAAGAAAGGGAAGAAGAAGCGAGAAGAGTAAGGTCGTGAGGACGACGGGATTATCCTTGTACATGCTTTGGTTTCCATTTCCATGTTGTAATAATGAACCATCGAGTAACTGGAACTATGGTTATTTGACTTAGATTCTTGTAATGGAGTCGTAGTTCTGTAATTATGTTTTAAAGATGTTGTAATATAGTTAGGATCACTTTGGAATGAGTTAGATTGTGTGGTTAATCCCTGAATGCGACTGAATAACATTAGAAGGAGTGAGATCTGCAGAATGTGCAGGAGTTGACAAAATAGTTGACTGACACTGAGTCCAGTTGACTTGACACCCATTTTGGAAGAATTTTTATTGATGTTAATAGAGAACCAGTCGACTGGTTTGCCTCACAATCGATTGGAAACTGCACCAAACTAAGACATTCTGCTGGATCACAGTCCAGTCGACCGGACGAGTACCAGTCGACTGGAAGTTTGAGGCCACAGTCGATTGGGTCCCTGACATAGTCGACTGGTTTGGATTGTTGAGCTGTATGCTCTCTGTAATTGACCCAACAGTCGACTGGGGCCCCAACACAGCCGACTGGATTGCCTACTTTCGAAAAGACTTGTTTCCTTAAGTGTTTTAAAGGGGAAAACTTTTTATAACCTTGTTTTTATTAATCTATCGAATCTTTGGGAGTTATTTTATCACTGTTGTATTTATATTTATTCCACTCCTATGTTGTAATTGTTTTGGATAAACATTGGTGGTGTGCCACGTGTCCTATTTCCTTGCGTAGCGGGATGGGTCGTGACAACAACCACCTTTGTGCATCACCACAAGCTATCGTGACCACCATCGCGACCCACCACCAGCACCATCAAGCCAACACCACTACCATCTCCATCACCATCGCAAGCAAGCACCGCCATCATCATAACTTCCGATCTCGGATCTAGAGTCTCGGTCTTCATCTTCAATGTCAAACGAGCTTGTGGTCGTCTTTTAGATCTCAGATCTAGAGTCTATTTTCATCTTCATTTTTTGGTACAATTTTTTTTCGAACTTTATAGTAAGTGAAATTTCACTTACTATATTTTGAAGTGAATCTTTTTAATTTTTATATGAAAATCTTAAATAAAATTTCACTTATACTTTGATTTGAACAAATTTCACTATATTTTCATGTTGGTTCATAGGTATTTTTGTAAGAAGAAAAATCATATATCCTAAGTGAAATTTTGCTTATAATATCTAAAATCCTAAGTCAAATTTTACTTAGGATATGTATCATAAGTCAAATTTGACTTAGGATTTTTTATTTCACTTAGTATCATGTTCTTCTTCCCTAGCACAACTCTGCTCTGAATCAAAAGAAGGGGTGGACACCACAATATGAACTGAACTGACTATTATTTAGAAAAAACACGCCTTTTGCGTTGAGTAACAACTAGTGAAATTGAAAGCATAGTCTTGTTGTGTTGCTTTAAAAAGACAACGGTGTATGAATATATGATATATCGATATGTGTTATGTGTATATATATGTATATATATACTTATAGAGAGAGAGACAGAGAAAGAAAATTAAGAGAGTCAATCGTTGTGGTGGCCACTGGAAATGGCGAGGTGGTGGTCGCCGGTCGTTGGAGATAGCGAGGTGGTGGTCGCCGAAGATGGGGAGGGTAGAGGTTGGAGGTGGCAAGGGTTGTGGTCGGAAGTGGTGTGGAGTAGTGGTAATGGTGGCTAGGGTTTGGTTAGGGTTAGAGGTTGAAGATGAGGGTATTTTGGTCTATGACATTGGGAGGTGTGGATATCGCATGTTAACCACGCTTTTTAAACTTTTTCAAATTTCAAATACGAGTCGCCACTTAATTTTTTAAAGGAAAATTAAGAAATCATTTTAAAAGCAAACTGATCTTTTGGAAACCAGAGATTTCTAGGTCTAGGGATTATGGAATGAGAGGGGAAGGAGCCCGACAGACTTAAACACCCCCTCTCATCCTATCTCGTGATAGGCCTCTACTCAACATCCTTTTTAATCGAATTATTAATCTAAGTATGCCCTCAATTAGTACATATCTATATATATATATATATTACAAAAGCATGTCAAAAGGGTGCACAATTGCTAACGATAAAAGGCATACAAAACCACGTAATTCAAATAGCAAGTAAGATGATATGCAATAGAGAACAAGGGAACTTACCCGGGATCCAGCTGCGAATGTTAAACGTGCAATGCATAAAAAAAGTAGAAATCTTAAAAAGGATCTCTAATCACATATATATACACATAAATCAAGACCTAGTCTAAGGTGTCACACATGAGGTCAAAAATCAATAAAATCAAGAAATAAAATAAACTAGAGAAAAGAGTCAAGAAGCTATACCTCCATAGCGCTACAAAACAAAGGGTTAGTCCACATGCTTTGAACAAACTATAATGTCGAATCCTAAATAACATTCCCAAATTTCTAGCTTAAATCTATCAAGCATGAAAGAATTGACATAATCATGAACTCCTTCTAACTAGTTGAAGTTACAACATTTCAATAGATATACAAGTCTCAACTAGGAGCCAATGTAATGTCCATATATATATGGCATAATCCCAACATGATCACAAGGAACTCACAACTAAATTCAATTAAATGCAACTTAGCCCAAAATAAGTCCTAACTATAAGTATCAACATACATGGATGAATGCGTGAATATGAACAAGAACAAGCTATGAATTATTAATTGGTTTGGATCATCTACCCTCTGTATTTAAGTTCAATTAATCATAATCACACCATATTTCAAGCCTTAGGTCATGAAAAAGTCATTTGGACCATTATTTACAAAGTTTATCAAATCTGTCACAGAATTCTGGAAATTACAGAGAGCAGACCAGACTTTCAAAAATTGGAAAGCATACTTCCCATGGTTTGATCTTAATGATTTTTGAACACAACGTGCCTCTGTGAGTCTAGTTTCTAACCTAAAAAGAAAATCAAAGATTAGACGGTTCAATCTCCGAGAATTAGATCAAAATCATACATCACTCAGAATTTTACAACTCTCTATCCAGAGATTTTGCGTGATTTTCTAAAAATAGTAACCGAATCAGAATTGCATCATTCTTTTCGGGGATCTTACTAACACATTAAACTTCATAAAAAAATGTATTACAAGTCGAAAATGTTTGGTGAAGGTTCTGATCAATTCAAATCAATAGTGACTTACTGTTCTGAAATTTTGGATAGAGAGCAGCTAGTTCACGAATCCTAAGGTCAAATCACGCTATCTATGAAATCTTATCAAAATAAAAATTACAGTGGTAGATCTTTGTGTTATGAACACATTCAATTAGTCTCATTCAATTCCAATGGATTTTGATTTAATTAAAAATCCTTGATCAAAATCGGGTTATGAATTCACTACCCCATTGTTAAGTTCACCTTTTATTTGTTAACTCTATCAACCAAACCATGGAGATTGGCTTATCCTAAACCTAATCCTCCTCTCAATTGATGGTCATTGGAGATTAAAGACACCACCCTTATAGATCTCAATGGAGTATGGGAGATCTTCATGAAATCTCGAACTAATGATCCTAAATCACGGAAATAGGTTTAGGCACATTTGCCATACACAAGGATGATTAATATCAACCTTGATCCTCATGTAAATCACAAATTTACAGAAAATTAAAGGATCCAAGACAAGAGACTCAAGTGAGATATTGAAGATCTCATGAATCTAAATGAAAAAACATAAAAATAAAAAGCTGAACCCAAATGATAATCCAAGTTAAATTCCTCTTAGAAGATTTGTTTTGCACTAAATCCTGAGTTGTTTAGACCCAAATCAAGTAACACAAAATGAAAGTTCAATCATAATTCAAGTGGTGTGTGATGAAATGAGGTTAGAAGAGACTTTTGGAAAATGTGTAAAAGATCCTAGGGAGTTCTATGAATTATGATTGAACTTAAACTAAAGGCTAATTAAGATTAGAGGTTACCTCCAATTATCCTCAACTTCTTTGTGATTTGAGGGCTTTCAAAAGGATCACCAAGCTCTTCCTCTAACTCTTGCAAATGATTTACTCTTGAATTCTCTTAATTCTCTCTAAGATTCTCTCCTAATTTTCTCAAGAAAGGTGTTCAAGAAAAAAAGACCCTTTATAATGGGGCATATTCATACCTTTATATAGACCAATTTCTGAGGGGTATTTCAATAAATTCAAGGTGCAAACCCTAATCCCGAAGGTACTTTTGATGATACAATGCGTACTATTCAAAAAGCAGACTGTTGAAATATGTGGAAAGTATTTGTAATACAAAATTTGGAAAGTATAACATTACTGGATACAAAATTTGGGAAGCATAGAAATACTAGAAAAAAAAAAAAGAGGAGATGTTTAGCAACTCTGCTTAGACTTTGAGGCTCCTTCTGCGTTCACAAATTCGAAGGGTATTATTCATGATTCACATTTTAATATAGAAACTCATCATCTTAAATGAGGCCATTGAGGAAAGAGTAATGCTATGCTTCATAAATTCTAATCCTAAATTCTCATCCCAAGTAATGTGGCAATGGGTCCACTGAATTTTGAGTGGATTATGTCGAAGTAGTCCCTACATTATTGCCAGTGGGCCTAGTGCCATCTCATTTGGGATGGATATTTGGAATTAAGATTTGGGAAGCATAGCATTACTCTTGAGGAAAATGGTAACTACCTTAAAAAGTTGTGCTCGACCCCAAAAAAAAAACTCATATAAGTAATGCTATGCTTCCCAAATCCACATCCCAAATGATGTGGCAATGAATTCACTAGATTTTGATTCGAGGATATTGAAGTGACCCCATAGTGGTCTCACTACCACATCATTTGGGATGGATTTGAAATTTGGATTTGAGAAACATACCATTACTCAACTCATAACTTGTATCATTCTAAGGGAACCTAGGGATGGCTACTTACGGATAAATCCAATGAGGTTCTCTATTTTTCCAATAGAATCAGTTTCTGAATTCAAATTCTTTACACATCATGAACAATCTCATTCAAATTTGTGGACTCGCAAACATGCCCTTAGGGCTATCTCCAACTCTCAATCTAATTTTGTCTAAAATTTGAGTAAAAGCGTTATTTCATTTAAAGTTCTATAATGCTTAGACTCAAATCTTCTTATAATACTATTTTTTTTAAAGAAGGTATAAAATTTGAGTAAGTACATCTTCAAACTACATCAAAGTCATACAAATCAAATTTGAATCAAAATATTGTAAAGCCCTCCAATCCTTACTCAAAACCCGTATAAAAAAAATTTGCGTATGTGATTGTGTTATTTCAATTTTGGTTTAAGTTTGAGAAAAAATCAATTTAGTTTGAGATTGAGTCTAGGTTTGAAGGAGATTTTTGAGCTCTTAGTTTGGCTTTCAAATTTAGAGAAGAAGAAAAAAAATACTACTTTAGTGTGATGTAATACAGAAATCACCAAAGAAACAAAAATTGATTTAAGAGATTAAACATTGAGATTAATTCATCATATTATATATCAATATTTTTGGTATATAGTGCTATATCATATATGTAGTTGAAGCCCCCCTCTTTTTAACCAATAATGATAAACCCACTTCCTCAATCACACCCCCAATCACATTCAGTAGATCATGTCCCTTGATTCTAGTGGGTCCTATGTGGAATTCATGTAGAACCCACCAGAATTAAGGCCAATCAATGGTCAAGATGTGCTGAATGTGATGGGGGTGTGGTTGAGAGAGTGGGTGTATCAATACTCCATTTTAACAAGGGCAATGGTATGGACGCCGCCAAAACACACATCCAAATACACACCTCACTCACATCATTTTGATGGATCCCATATTGATAGTGGATCCGGTAGTCTCTTTCTCTCTTCCCATTGGTCCACCTTAAGGTATGAACTTGGGTGTATGAGTTTTGGGTGTGTCCCAAACTTTACCCTTTTAACAACCATTTGCATTTTACTAAGAATAAATGTCATTGTTAACGACAATGGTGATTGTTGCACAAAGATTATCCTAATGTAGTCAACCAATTTAAATAAAAAAAAGATTACATATTTAGATGTCAATTTTCGGTGATCAATAGCCTCCACCGACACTGTTCGTTATAGGAATTTCCAACTTGAAATGACTCGACCATTTCATATACTAGTAATAGTTGTGATTGCTATGTTGAAAGCTAAGGGTGATCAATATTAATGGAGACCTCTTTTTTTTTCTTTTTTTTTTTTTTTTTTTTACCCACATGTTTTTCATTGTAGTTTCTGCGTTTAGAAAGAAGTAACAGTCTTAATCACAAGACACAATAGCTTAAAAACTAGTCATTAAAATTAATCAAAGTAGATTTTAACGCCATTGTTGGGTTAGACTACTCCGTAATAAGAGTAATATTTGGGGTACTAACAAATTCCACTAACACTTACACCCACACTCTATCTCTCTCCTAGTGGCACTGTGGGGTCCGCAATAGACTCAAAGTGCCATTAGGAGAGAGATAGAGTGTGAGTGTGAATGTTAGTGGAATTTGTTAGTGCCCCTAACATTGTTGCCGTAATAATTAAGCTGGCAAGCAAGATACAATGCTGGCCACCTACCGTAAGTCCAGCTAAGAACGCAAGGTACGAAGCATATGCCAATATATGCGTTTTGAGTTCAAATAACATGTTTGAATCAAACGTATATTTGGAAAGTGATTCCAAACAAACAGACATATTGGTAGTGGGTTCCACTTAGTGTTCATTGGATGATATTGAAGTAGTCCCACCACTGTTGAAAGTGCTCTCACAGTCACATGCGTTGAGAACTACATTTGAGCAAGTGATGTTATACTTCCCAAATTTTGAATTCCAAGTACATATGGCAGTGCGTCCAGCCGTCCACTATATTTTGATTGGATAATGTTAAAATGGTCTCATCAAGATTTTGATTGGATGATGTTAAAGTAGTCCTATCACTATTGAAGGTGATCTCACTACCACATATATTTAGAAAGCATTTGAGATAAAAAAAATTTTTTGAAAATAAATATTACTCAATTTGAGATGCAAAATTTAGAAAGCATAGAAATACTCAAGAAAAAGAAAAGAAGACATTTAACAACTCGCCTAATAAGTTATGTGAAATTTTACATAACTTTGTAAAAAATTAAACTAGTTATATAAAATTTCACATAAAAAAAAAATTGTATGAAATTTCACATAACTTTTAAAACATAAAGACTTGATCCGATTAAGTTTCACTAGCTAGTCATGGAATTTTATGGAATTTTGACCAAAATAAAAAACACAATGTCCTGTAAACTTAATAATTCTAAAATGAGGGACTTTTTTACTAAATTTCTATAAATCCAATGAGGTTCTCTATTTTTCCAAATGAACAAAATAAAGATGAGTTTTTGAATTCAAATTCTTTACACATCATAAACAACCACAGTCAAATTCGTGGACTTGCAAACATGCCCTTAGGCTATCTCCAACTCTCACTCTAATTTTGTCGAAAATCAGAGTAAAATTGTAAAAGCGTTAGTTTGAATTAAAGCTCAATCTCTAATGCTTAGACTCAAATCTTCTTATAATACTATTTTTTTTTCTTTCAAAAAGGTATAAAATTTGAATAAGTGCATCTCCAAACTACATCAAAAGTCATACAAATCAAATTTGAATCAAAATATTGTTAAGCCCTCTAATCCGCTTACTCAAAAGTCAAAATCCATATCAAAAAGTTTGAGTATATGTGATTGTGTTATTTCAATTTCGGTTTAAGTTTGAGAAAAAAAAATCAATTTAGTTTGAGATTGAGTCCAGGTTTGAAGGAGATTTTTGAGCTTATTGTTTGGTTTTCAAATTTAGAAAAGGATAAAAAAAAAAAAAAAAAAAAAAAAAAAAAAAAAAAAAAAAGAAGAAGAAGAAGAAGAAGTCAAAACTAGCTACTTTAGTGTGATGTAATACATTATTGATACATACATCACCAAAGAAAAAAAAAGATTAAGAGATTAAACTTTGAGATTAATTCATCATTTTGTATCAATATTTTTAGTATATAATGCAATATGTAGTTGAAGCCCCCTCTTTCTAACAACCATTTGCATTTTTACTAAGAATAAATGTCATTGTTAACGACAACGGTGATTGGTGCACAAAGATTATCCTAATGTAGTCAACCAATTTAAATAAATAAGATCACATATTTACATGTCAATTTTCAGTGATTATTAGCCACCACGGACAGGAAATTGACAATCAAACACAGCTGTTCGTTATAGGAATTTCCAAAAACTCAAACTAAAGCCTTATAGCTTGATTTGACTTGAATCTCACATTGATTAAACATGAGATATTTTTGCTCTGTATATGCTTTTACTTCTTAAACTTTATAGGCTTGTGTTGTGAAAAAGTTCTCTCACTTGCGCACAAGAGTGCAAATCTCGAATTTGGACAGCCCAAAATACAAGGAAAGAGAGGCACTAGTTACCTTATTGAAAGAAAATTGCTAAACTCACTATTTTCAACTTGACCTCATTTTCTCACTCAAAATATAAGGAAAGAAAGGCAAAAAAATTAAAAATAAAATAAAAAAATAAAAAAAAAACTTTATCCACAATAGGCTCCCTAACAGTCAAAAGCTCATAGTCCACGTAATTATCAAAAAAAAAAAATACTCCCTCTGTCCCATATTAAAAGTCTTTGATGCTATTTTTTTGTCTCATTTAAAGAGTCTTCTTTGAAAAGTCAAAGTACTTTAATACACACTTTCCAAATTTGCCTTTACTATATCCAACTCTTCCCTCTTTTTTTTTTTTTGATGTGACACTATAATTTTGAATTTAAAAAAGGGCAATATTGGAAAGTTGAAAATCTCACCTAAATCAAGGTTGTCCCCTTAATAAATTGGAATTCCCAAAAGAGACTCTTAATATGAGGGAGAGGGAATAGTCTTTTTGAAAAGAAAGTAGTCTTTAGGGTACTTTAAAGTCAAACATAGATTCTTATGTAGCCCAAAAAATAGCTATACAAACACCAAATTATATAGCACTGGTTCTTTCGTGAACCATAGAACCGGTTCTCGAGTTACCCAAACAGCCTGTTGCAAAAAAAAAAAAAAAAAAAAAAAAGAAAAGAAAAAATAAGCAAAAACAATAAAAAGAGGAAGGAAAAAAGAAAGAAAAAAAAAAGTGTTTTTAAGTATATAATTAGTTCAGAATGCAAAATGAGTGAGCTAAAATTGAGCATGGGCATCAAACTAGAGCCAAAACACCTGAACATAGTCAAGTACTAGTTGCTTAGTCTATACGACACACCAAAGAATCATTTGGTGGGCCACTCACTCACTCACTGTCTCTTTCTTTTTGAGACTTCAAAGCTATAACTTAACAAAGACTAATTCAAATCTCTAAAGGAGCTTTTTTTTAAGGCCAGCAATTATGATGCCGGCCAATAAACCACCTTTTCTTGTCCACTTCCATTTGTCTCCCCCTTTTCACCCATAGAAATTGGATATTACCCAAATGCTACCTCAACCTCTATATTTAAGTACAGTAACATTTAAAATCCAATGACCAAAACTAAGTCAACAGATGACCAAAGTATAGTAAAAAGATTTATGATTGAAAGAAAGCAATCCTTAATGCGTATACCAAATGAAGCCAAGCCTTGTTTGGAGTGCCTAAAATTGAATTAGTTACGGACCAAGTCTCGCTTATATCCAATTTTTATGAAACCAGTATCGTGTTTTTTCTCAAGTAAAAAACCAGTTCTTTGAACTCTTAAGTAATCAAAAAGCAGCTACAAAACACCAAACCACTTGAAATTGATTTTTATTTTTTTAACCTCGATCAGAGCCAATTCTTGTTTTACCCAAATGGCTTCTTAGGAGCCAAATATAATGTTGCCATGGAGTCCATGCATAGTGAAGTGGGTATGGAGCATGCACTCTTGTGCTACCTCCCAATATAAATTAGACTATGTCAACTTTTCTCAATTAAACATGGAAGACAAGGTCAATCTAGTAATCCGACCTGTTCAATACAATCATACTATGTCCCATATAACAACCTGTCAAAAAAAAAAAACACTTTAAACCACTTTTCTTAACCAATAAGCTAAACCCCTATGAAATACATGCAAATAGAAAAGCCACCCACTATTAAAACATCAAAGTGTTGATTGAAAGAAAGCAACAACAAAGCCAAAAAAAATATAAAAAAAAAAAAACAAAGAGATTAGCCATAGTTGAGTGAAGAGACCAGATCGAGAGAATATGAACCCACCTTGCTTGAAGGAGGTCACACAGGTATGCCTTCATGGTTGCTGCCCAAGCCCATTATTCAACTTGTCTGATCCCCAAAATACCCTTGCCAAACCCAGAAGCAGTTCCTCGGTTTGTCGAAGAAACTTTGCGACGAAAACCACTTCCTCTTTCTTCCCAAACACCCAATTCACCAACCATGAATCACTCCCTTGTTTGCAAGAATCACTTGCTCGGTTCAAGAAAGCTTATCCGCAATACTCGGAGACTAAAAGAATCGATCATATTCGATCCCAAGAATACGATCATCTCTCTGTTTCCAACCATGTATGCCTCGATTATATTGGCATCGGTCTCTTCTCCCACTCACAACTTCAAACTCAAAATTCCTCAAAGTCCCAAAATTCCAATTTCCCATTTTTTAGTATCTCATGCAAGTCTGCGAGTCTCAAGTTTCAGCTTCTTCACGGTACCAAAGGATCAGAATTAGAATCTGCAGTCAAGAAAAGAATCATGGGTTTTCTCAATATCTCCGAAAACGATTACTCCATGGTTTTTACAGCTAACAGATCTTCGGCTTTCAAACTTTTAGCAGAATCGTACCCTTTTCAAACAAGCCGAAAGCTTCTGACTATATACGACTACGAGAGTGAGGCAGTGGAAACCATGATCAATACATCGGAGAAACGAGGAGCTCGGGTTATGTCAGCCGAGTTCTCGTGGCCAAGACTGAGGATTCAATCGGCAAAATTGAGAAAATTGATCGTAAGTAATCAGAAGAAAACGAAGAAGAAAAGAGGACTATTTGTATTCCCACTTCAGTCAAGAATGACAGGAACTAGTTACTCTTACCAGTGGATGAGCATGGCTCAAGAAAACGGGTGGCATGTTTTGCTTGATGCTTGTGCATTGGGACCAAAAGACATGGACAGTTTTGCCCTCTCTCTCTTCTCCCCCGACTTCCTCATTTGTTCGTTCTACAAAGTTTTCGGGGAAAACCCAACTGGATTCGCTTGCCTATTCGTTAAAAAACCGATTGTTCCATTCTTGGAAGCTTCTACGAGCACAGGAATAGTAAGTCTTGTCCCAGAAAAGAAGCTGTTTCAGTCATTTGAAGGTTGTTCATCCTCTTTCACTGACAAATATGATCAAGAAGTTACCGAAAGCGTAGATTCAGAAAACCCGAAAATCGCTGGGAATAGAGTCGACGTGGAGATCGAATGCAGGGGATTAGATCAGATGGACTCATTGGGATTGATACTGATCAGTAGCAGAACAAGATACATAATCAACTGGCTGATAAATGCTTTGATGAAACTCCAGCATCCAAACACAGAGGATAAATTAAGCCCCCTGGTGAGAATCTACGGGCCAAAGATAAAATTTGATCGTGGACCCGCATTGTCATTCAATGTCTACGATTGGAAAGGTGAAAAGATCGAGCCGGTTCTTGTCCAGAAGCTTGCGGACCGAAGCAACATTTCTTTGAGCCAGGGGTTCTTACACAAGATTTGGTTCTCGGAGAAGTACGAAGAAGAGAAGGAGAGAGTACTTTTAGAGAGACCGAAAATTGAAGAGAATGAAAGGAAGAGTAAAGGAAAAGCTGATATGGGTATAACAGTGGTTAATGCTGCATTTGGTTTCTTGGCTAATTTTGAAGATGCTTATAGGCTTTGGACTTTCATTGCTCGGTTCCTAGATGCTGACTTTGTTGAGAAGGAGAGATGGAGATACACAGCTCTGAATCAGAAGACTATTGAAGTACTATAACAAATTAAGTTATTTAATATTTATTCTTTAAGATTGTCATGAAGCTTCAAAGGTAAATATATATATTGTGCAACTGAAAATAAATTTATTACAAAGAAAATTAATACCTATTTGTTTTATTATGCTATAAGCTCACTTTCTATATCTTATATATCCTTTTATTTGTGCATTTTAGGCTTTTAGCATGACACTAGAGCTTAATATGTTTTGATCTTCATTAGGCTTTGTTTGGTTCTTGGATTTAGTGAGGGAAAAGAGAGTAAAATTAGAAAGAAAAGGGAATAAGTTTGAGAAATAAATTAAAACATTGTTGAATGTTGTGAGAGCGCCATTTCCTTTCCTTTATTCATTTATTACAAAAACAAATACATTTTACAAATTGTTAACTTCTAATGTTAATTAAGTACGAGCGAAAAGGGACGGCAAACACGAGGGAACTAGTTTTCTATCTTATTTTCCTTTCCATTTTCATTTCCTTCACGAAATCCATGAACCAAATAGAACCTTAGGACAAGTCTTACCTTTTCAAAAGCAAATAAATAATGACTTAATTTGAAGAAAACCATTGTTAATAACCAACAAATTGTTGTTATCATCCGAATTAATACTACGCCCGAAATTCATCTGTTTTGCATATAGCTGAAATTAAATAATAATAATAATAATAATAATAATAAATAAATAAATAAATAAAACAACACACCCTTATATTCCAATCAACTATACTAGGAGCACTAATAAATTCCACTAATACTCACACCCGTAACACTCACACAGGACACGGGTGTGAATATTAATAAAATTTGTTAGTGTCCCAAATATTACTCTATTCCAATACAGCATAGAGACGGTGGCCAAATAATTCCCAATCACAATCACTTACACGTACTACACGCCAGGTCTCCTGCACATGGAGAAAGACGATCTTCGTCCTGACAAAAGAAAAGGTAAAACAATGTGGCATGGAGTACTAATGCATGTGTACATATGTATGACACATGACATGTTTCTTTGGACATATTTTTGGGGAATTTTGTAGTGGGGCAGGCCGGTTTTGCCCCACGTGAAGCAAGAAAATGTCAGCCCTTGGATGAGAAGCAAGGCACATGTTGAGAGTGACACTTGGCATAGTAGTTTTGGAAATTTTCACACATCTTACCTATGAGTAGGTTGCCCGCATACTCAAAAAATTCTGGGCCCACATCTCTTTGTCTCTCTTACTTTTTTTTTTTGGTAGAATGTCTCTCTTACTTTGATTTTAGTCATTTAGTGTTGTAGACCTTTGATACAATACACACATAAAAATGCCAACTACATATTTTTAGTAATATCATACTTCTTAAATTTTAATCCCAAATTTTCATCCCAAATAATATGTTAGTTGGACCATCCTCAATAATGATAGGGATCTTTTTAACATTATCTAATCAAAATTCAGCGAGTCCACTATCACATTATTTGAGATGAGAATTTGGGATTAAGATTTAGGAAGCACAGTGGTACTCATTTTTTTTTCTTTTTTCTTTTTTCTCTTTTGTTTGTCTACCCAACCCAGTGTTTACGAAAGTCCGTAAATTATTCCAAAAATTCAGATCTACCCTAAAAATAAATGGAAAATTAAAATTTTCAAATTTACCCTAAAAATAAATTTACACTCATGACTGTCCAAAAATTCAAAAAACTCCATATTTTATTATGCCCTTCGTCCCAAATTAAAAATCTTTAATTCGATTTTTGATGTCACAACGTTTTAACAGTTCTCTATGAAAAATCAATGTACATTAATACCTATTTTTCAAGTTTGCACTTTATCATTTACAACTCTACCCTCTCTTTCGTTAATGTGACACTAGAATTTTAAAATTAAAAAATAACAATATCAAAAAGTTGAAAATTTCTTAAGTAATATCTGTACCTTATTATGAAAATTCTAGATTTTAAGGATGCTTTGGACTTTATTAAAGAACTGATTGTACTTTCTCAAGTACTATCTCTTTGGACTTTCTTAAACAATCGCTTCAATAAATCGTAAGGAACATTTGGACTTTCTTAAAAAACATTTGAACTTTCTTCAGCAACATTTAGACTTTAGTAATGAACATTTGGACTTTCTTAAGTAACATATGAACTTTTTAAGAAGCATTTAGACTTTAGTAAGGAACATTTGAACTTTTGTAAGGAATACTTGGACTTTCTTAAGCAAATGGACTTTATTAAGAAATATTTGGACTTTAGTAAGGAACATTTGGACTTTCTTAAGAAACATTACATTTTGACTTTCTTCAGCAACATTTGGACTTTAGTATGGAACATTTGGATTTTCTTAAACAACATATGGACTTTATTAAGAAACATTTGAACTTTCTAGTTATAGTACATGAAGAAAAGAAATAATTGAAATGTATTCTAGTTAAAGTTATTTTACTTAATATATTTAAAGTGACTTTGATTGAATAATGTTCTAATTCTTTCAGTGATGCGCATTACTCATAACAATATTTTATACAACAAAATTATTCACAATAGTTGTTCTTTGCAACATCTATTCCATTATGTACAACATAGTGATACTTAGCGATACTTAGTATTTTGCAAATTTGGCACATTTCTTTGCAAAGTCCAACTAACCTTTATCAAAAGTCCAAACAATCCTTAGGAAAGTCCAAACCTGCTATTTACTTTCTTCATTTTTTTTTTTTTAACAAACTTGAATTTTGTTTAGTTGTGTATAATATTTATTGGGTAAATTGCAATTTACACCCCTGTAGTTTGATGGTTGTGACAATTTAGTCCCTGTAGTTTCAATTTTGGCAAATTAAACCCTACAGTTTAAAAAGTGTGCACAATACACCCATTTACTAACATTCCGTTAAAGTGTGTAACGGAGCAAGGGCAAAATGGGAAGTTTACTCTATTCCCGCCCAAAACCCCATGTGCTGGTCACATGTGAAGCATATTATACTATATGTACATCTATACACTGTTCCTATATGCTAAACGGCTTGGAAAAGTGTAAAATGAAACTTCTCAGGTTGTATAACAATGATGATAAAAAAATAAAATTTAAAATTTAAAAAAAAAAAAAACCAATGGTGATATATGAATTTTACTTTTTGGGTTTGTAAGCTTCTTCAAAAATCACTATGTATTTTGCATCAGAGTAGTAATATATGTAAGTCTTTTAGGTATATAATTGTCGAGTCTGGTTCCAATGCGCACTGGTTGAATGCACTGGGCTTTTAAGCCAAAAAAATCCGCGGAGCGCCCCACCGCGCCCCATCCCGCCGCCCCACTGACCCGCGAATTTTTTAGGCTTAAAAATCCAATGCGCACTAGAGCCAGACTCGACAATTATATACCTAAAAGGCTAAAAGACTTACATATATTACTACTCTGATGCAAAACACATAGTGATTTTTGAAGAAGCTTTACAAACTTCACATGTGACCAGCACATGGAGTTTTGGGCGGGAATAGAGTAAACTTCCCATTTTGCCCTTGCTCCGTTACACACTTTAACGGAATGTTAGTAAATGGGTGTATTTTGCACACTTTTCAAACTGTAGGGTTTAATTTGCCAAAATTGAAACTACAGGGACTAAATTGTCACAACCATCAAACTACAGGGGTGTAAATTGCAATTTACCCATATTTATTTCATAAGGTACAACATAGTAATGATTAATATTTTGTAAACTTGGCATAATTCTTTGCAAGGTCCAAACAACCCTTATGAAAAGTCTAAATCTGCTATTTACCTTTTTTTTTTTTTTACTTACTTGAATTTTATTTAGTTGTGTACAATATTTATTCCATAAGGTACAACATAGTGATGCATATTATTTTACAAACTTGGCACATTTCTTTGCAAGGTCCAAACAATCCATCAAAGTCCAAACAGCTCTTAGGAAAGTCCAAACCTACTATAACAGGTTGCAAGGCATTTAATGTCCTAACATTGTGGCAGCCTTCCTTCTTTCCAAGTATTTAATGGACTGAATTATGTCAGCCTTATCATCTCCCTTCCAATCAACACTTGCCACATATATAGTGATTTTGCCCCACCTAGAGCAAAACCACTCCCGCCCCACTATAGCCGAACCCCATATTTTTCAGAATTGAAACAAAAGGAAATGTTAAAAGTTGCTTATTGCACACGTACAGTAATTATTTTTCATGAACGTTAATAGGAAGATACTATCTTCATTACAAGGACAATAAAGTTTCTGCAATGCATTATATGGAAACAACGCCAACATATTGAAAGCCAGAGAAATGACAAGAATAAGCCAACGAGAATGTGGAATATAATTGAAACTCTCTCGGGGGAGGGGGGACCAAAACAAAAAACAACAAAAATCAGGAAATAGTTCAGAATGGCAACTTGAAAAATGATGGTTTTATTCATATTCATCCACATGTATATATAACTTTACAAAGAGAGAATAAAAGGAATAATAATGTAAGGTGTATATACTTTTGTACACACTGTTTTAAATGCGTGTATCAGGTACTGTGTAAGTGGTGCACAGATAAGTATGAAAAAGTATGAAAAATTCAAACAGCATAAGGTACGTGTATTTAAAGCACAGTGTGTACACCTAGCATTATTGTAAAAGGAAAGGCAATAAAAATAAAATAAAAGAGAATTAAAGATAATAAAGATAAGAATCATGTCTTCATAAAATCAGTCAATTCCAACATAAAATCAATCATTCCAACAGCAACACGCTTCCAAATTGAAGTACTTCCCATTTGGTGGCCTACACTCAATAGATATACCCATGAACCCATCTTCCATGATTGAGGCTAGACCAAGCCGAGAGAACACAAGTAAATATCACCAGATCAATTTCCATCCCAAATATTTGCCTGGAACAAAACAATGAGTAATGATACACCCACACTCTCATCCATACCCTCAACCACATTCAGTACATCTTGCCCTTATGTGGAATTCACGTGAAACCCACCAGAATTAAGGGCAATTAAGGATCGGAATGTGCAGAATATGGTTGAGGGTGTGGTTGAGGGAGTGGTATATGATTATTGCAAAACAATTCTAGAGAAGTCTTTATGCATTCATAGTTCACCAATCAATTTACTATTTAATTCCACGAAACAATACCCCTCTCAGGGAGCTGATTAAAGAGTTGTTGCATGTCATATAAACACCCGTGCTTAACGTACATATCCATTAAAGCCTTGCTTACCAACAAATCCATTCCAAAAATATGCTTAAACCAAACCTGTGAATACCCTTTACCATCACCAAATAGCCTAGTAGTCCACAAGCTAACTTAAGCAAATTAGTATGGCTCTAAATCCATCTTTATATTAAGTATTAACCAATCGCACTTGTTGAATAAGTAGTATGAATCTCATATATTGTAATATTCATCGAGTTAGTTTGAATTAGCACGCCTGCCACAACAACCAAGACAACAAAAGTCACTACCTTCGGTTCTATTACCATCTTCAAACATAACAGCTGTGATATCAAACCGGTCCAAGAGAATGCATCCCTCACTGGCATTTCATCAAACACTCTACTTGCATAACCACATTCACTAAAAACACTATGAAAGTCAAGAATCTTGAACATGTAGATAGCAGAAAAAATCCATCTTAATCACTTCCCTTGTGGCCAGATGGCAAGGCCTCTGAGTAATTATACCCAGAGGTCTCATGTTCGAATCTCAAGGGGATGACCACAGGTGATTCACCCGGACTCCCTGGCCTCGTGGGATTAGTCGAGGTGCGCGCAAGCTGGCCCGGACACCCACGGTTACCAAAAAAAAAAACTCATCTTTAAAAACTAACCCATGAATCCGTTTAGCCTCTCTAATCCCAAAAACATAGTATCAGGCAAACCTATAAGGCTATAACACTCCAAGCCTGCCCATGGGTACTTTCCTCAAGGTACTGAGTTTGAGGCATTATAAATGGTGTCAGAACTGACTTTGGTTCGGTGGTGTCGTACTCTATCTCCGGTTACCATGAGGGGACATGTGGCACACCAACGTATTGGATGTGAAAGGTACTGGAACCGTAAGCAGAGTATATAAGATTAAACTTATTTAATTTTTTATTTTTTTATTTTTTTAACTTGGTGTAACTAGGGTACCACCTACCTGTTGGACATTTGGAATCAATAATGACAGAAAAGATATAGACAGGTCTGAACAATTACACCATGTAATATTAGTTACAAGGTAACCTTCAGTTGGCAATAGAAGTCATTACATGGAGAAATTATCCATGAGCCCATCACAAATGGAACCCTCAAAGTGGCATACAATAAAGCAAATGACTAATTATTAGATGAGTAACTATGTTCACAAAAGTTTAAACGACCTAATTTGTACACTTCTTCACATCCTATCATCATTTATTATAACACATGTTAGTGGGACTTGAAACTTTCTCTATGAGCCATAGGGAGGTCACTTGGAAGTTGGAAGTGAGCACCTACCGAGTTAGAACCGAGTTCCCTCTTTTTTGGTGGGTGGGCCTGTGAATGTCTAAAGGTAATAATCAGGGTAAAAGTAGAAGTGTTTAGTATTAAAAAAAAAGGGGGGGGGTTAAAAGCAAAAGCATGCCTATATAATGGAGGAAAAGCAATACTAATTCTCTCTCTTCTTTTTCTTTTTTCCCTCAAAACCAGGACAAATTACCGATGTTTATTCGAGGCAAATCTCGATCATGTGCACCAATCTTACAACATATGTACCAATAGATCCCTAGTAGCTTCAGTGACCTTGGCGGCTTTCAGGTATGCTTGAACTTTATTCCAATTCATACGATTTTCTTCATGACATCACGCAAAGTATGACACTCTTCGATAGTATGGCCTGTGTATCGGTGAAATGGACAGAACTTATAGAAATATGATAAAGAAAATAATTGAATCGATTGATACCAATATTACATAAGAAGGGCTATATATATATAGCCTACGTATCTTGATGATTAACGACATATCAAAATAATATCAAATGAAATCATATAATATATTATATGATCTTCTTAATCATATACGGAGTAATACATTATACACAATAACAACCCACCTCAAACTCACGATGAGCCAACCAGAATCAACTTAAGTTTGAAAACCATATATATCACAGAGTGGGTGCTTGGAGTTGAATAGTGTAATCCGAAATAGAGTTTGTAACCACTATGGTCCAGACTAGTACGTACTGTGACATTAAATAAGACATAACCGACATCAAAGGTGCTAATTAACCAGATGTGTATTGGCAAGTGAGCGCATGAATCGGGAATATCCAACGATGAGTGCGCTGGCCAGATCACGAGGACTGGTAAGTGAGCGTGTGAACCGGGAGTATCCGACAATGAGTGCGCTAGCCAGATCAAGACTGGTAAGTGAGCCCGATGGATGCAACAATAGACGGGCAGTATAATTGGTCAGCGAGATGATGCTTCTGACACAATGGTGTTGCTTGAATGGTGCGCTGATGATGTTACGTGACTGATGGTGAAATCTAATTAATATGCTTAAGGAGCCGTTGATTTGGTGAACAATATTTGATGATGAGGTGCATGATTTGATTCATAAGGCTGAGACCAAAGTTGATGATGAGGTATATTTTGTGTTGTGTCAGTAAATGGGAGATAATACACAAATGTTGAACAGATTGATAAGGATGGTGTTGCCACCAAACTATGGAGGCGGCGTGATGGTTATAGTGTGGCCGTGATAACGGAAGTGGTGGTGGATATATCAGTCAAAGGGTCGGCGGTGACAAGGTCGTTACCCGCCAGTTGAACAGAATATAAATGAGAGACTACCTCAGGAGGGTCTATTGTGGCTCAGATACCATGATAGAAATATGATAAAGAGAATGATTGAATCGATTGATAGTTGTTACCAATATTACATAAGAAGGGCTATATACAGAGCATACATAATATCTAGATGATTAACGATATATCAAAATAACATCAAACCATATCATATAATATGTTACGTACATGATCTTCATAATCATATACTAATATTATACACATTACAAGAACTTTGAATAGTCGAGAACAGGAGGCCAGGGGAGTGTTTTATCTCTAGGCATAGAAATGACTTTCCTTTGGACTTAGTATTGCCAGAGCCTTGAGGTCCGTCTTTCAACCAACTTGCAACGAATCCTGGGAGGTTTCAAACCCTCGACCTCCACAATAAAGGATAAGAGTCTTGGCCAACTTGCATAAGCCAAGTTGGTGGGAATACTGTTGAATGATTGTGTTTACTGTTGATGCTCATTACACTTATCTCTTCTAGTGGTGTTGTAAGTGCGGAACAGTACGCACTATTTTTGATCGGTGTCAGGGGCTAATAGAGTTAAATTTTATATTGAAATAAAAATATATGCCCATCATTCATTTTTAAACTTTTTTTTTTTTGGGACTCATTTTTAACCCTTTTTATTCATTGAAAATTCTGTTGAAGAAAAAATGTCTTGTGCCAACAACGCACCAAAAAGCTCCCTATAGTCAAGACGAGTTTTTCTTTTTCATTTTTTTCCTTTTTGGGTCAGCTTAGTCAAGACGTGTTAGTTGTCACATAGTAGAAAATTATTCTTAATGGCTTTTCAAGCTATCAATGGTGAGGCATATATGATATATGCATTTAATTATACATGTGAAGCTCCAATGAGTCCAATAAATGGTCCGTAATATGCGCTTAAACAGCTTTTTGAGAGCTTTGCCAAACATATGTTACATATCGGAAGCAATACGTGTTAGGCAATTAGAGTTCAAGGTAGTCCAAGTACAGTGTACACTTGACCATTTTTCATGTTTGATAAGGTTTGATCTTCTTGTCTTTTTTGGTTGAACAACTCATAATAAGCATGTGCATATAGTTACTGGTATATATTTAGATATTTTTTAGTAGGGTCATTCAATAAGTAAGATATAAAAAATACTTGTAAATCTTCAAAATAAAATAAATAATTTTTTTTTAATAAATCGACGGAGAAAGTGATATCAAGATAGAACGTGATACAACGAGAGAGACGAAAGTGGAATAGAGTGAGCGTCCAAAGATTTGAGAGTCCGAGCATGACTTACTTCTTAACTTATTTCAATTTTCCTTTTCAATTAAATTATAAAATTGACCCCACTCCCAATTTTATTATTATTATTATTATTATTATTATTATTTTGTTATTCTAGTGGATCAATTTAGAGAAAAACATCAATCTCTTCGTATAATCACACAATTACATTCTTATTTTTCAAATTTTAGTGAGCTGAATTAATCCCACCGACTTATATGTTGCTCCTGGCCATGCATATAGTTTTCGTGTTGATATGCCAATTTTCTCAAGTCTCCATTATATTTTTCAAGTTCATATTGGAAAAAGGAAAAAAGAAAAAGAGGAAGAGGAGAAAAATAAAGCAAAAAGGCAACGACCCTAGCTTTCACAATTTTCAATCAAGTTTTACAATTCCTCTTATGGGATACCATAACAAGAAAAATATTACGAGACTCAATAATTAAAATTGCATGAAAGTAAGTTGGAATTTTTATATTCTCCATTATCGTTGTATGCCCAATTTTATAAGATGAAATCAAATTAGAAAGATGGAAAAAACAATCTTGTCATAAATTAAATTTTTTTTTCTTCTGTAAATCCTAATCTCAAAAGGCATGAGATTTTGTTAATTTTGAAAATTGTTGGTGGTAGCGTGTTTTGCCCAAATGGTGTGACATTTTCCCCAGTGGGGAAATTCATGGTTCAATTCCCCCTTTACTTGCCCTCTATTTGTTCCTCAATTAGAATGAGTGGCCATTGTTAGACTTTGTTGAGGGTCATTGTACGTGGAGCTTTAGGATTTAATTGGGTACCACTACCAGGTAAGTATAAAAAAAAATTTGTTGGTGGTAAGTTGCTATTATTGTGCCACCTGTAAATTGAGTGTTATTAAAGTTTTTTTTTTTTTTTTTTTTTTTTTTTTGACGGGGTCAAATTATTAAAAAGTGTTACTAACAAGCGTTTTATCACACCATTGCTCAACCATATAAATAAGCATTAAGTTAACTAAATACAATATTCAATTGATCTTTGTCCCAAGAGTAAAGAATTGGACACACTCAAATACACAATTTTGGGACACAACTCAAAAGATATGTTTACATCTCTTCTTTGATGTTACTAGACTCCACAATGACACAGGCGAGGGATATACACATCTCTTGAATTATGTCCCAAAAATTGTGTTTTTGAGTATATCCCAAGTATTACCCTTGTCGCAACTACATTGAGAGCTTAGAAGGTGTAAATGAGATCAGAACTTGCTCCATTTGAGAAGGTGTAAATGAGAGCTTAGAAATATAATCACGTACATTTTGTCGAAATTGCAGTTAGCTACTATTGCCACCGTAATACAAAAAATGTCGTCAAACAAATCCTTAATCTAAAATGCACAAATATGAAAATAAATGGGAACATTGTAAATGTGTGTATATAATTTTAAAATTTTTAATATTTTTTTTAAGATTACACCATCAACCACAAACACCCCGCCCAAGGAAAAAAAAAAAAAGAAAGAAAGAAAATTGCCTTCACCCAAGATGAAATTTTTGTAATGTTGGCTTCACCCAAGATGAAATTTTTGTATACAGTATGTTAGCCTAATTATAATCTAGCACATCAAAACAATTAGCAAAAAAAAAAATTGTACAAGATATGGGTCAATTATAATACAACACATCCTAAACACCCTTTTTTCTCACTTACCAATTCAGCCAAACTCAAATTACCATCAGTCGGAAATTCTAGTAAAAATCAATCCTTCTTTTAAAAAAAACTGATAATCTAAATGCAAGGACAGAATTACAAAGGTGACAAGCACTAAAGTGACTAAATCTCATAGAGTAAAAAAACTGTAATATTTCTAATACAGTAAAATGTAACCGAAAATCATTCCCCCCCTCCCCCCGTTTAGGGGTTAAGTAACACTTTCCTCTTCTATTAATTTTCGTGTTAAACTCTTGTAGAATGACCAATATACTTTAATAAGAATTCTATTTTTTTTGCCCTTTTAATAGGGGTATGGGAGTATTTTTATTTTCTAATTCTAAACTTAGCCACATATAAATAATTTTGTATGTACCACTAATTTTTTCATGTTTTCATCTCTAAAAACGGAAGTCAATAGAAGTATCTGTAAATTGACCTTAACCCTAGAGATGTCATTGTAATTAAACCAAAATGAATTTATACCGAGATGAAGGTGCCCATAATTGCTTGTGGGGGTCAAGGTAACTGTACTAAGATTCCCAAATGAATGCAACATTAATAGCTTGTGGTCACCTTTTCCTCAAAATTATATCATCATGAAGCAACCCATATGCTTTTGTCATCCATAGTCAACCTTTTCTAATGATAGACTAGCAATGTTAGGGCACCAATATTTTAAATATATATATATATATTTAGTGGTATTGTAAGATTTATTGAAATTACAGAATCACACAATGTCACTTAAAAGAGAGATTAAGTATTTGGGTAATACTTGGGACACAACTTTTATACAATTTTCCTAAAAGATGCATCTATCTCTTTCCTGTGTCACTGTTCACAGGAGAGAGATAGACACATCTTTTAGAGAGGTTATATAAAAACTGTATGAAGGTTTTGTCTCAAATATTACTCCAATTAAGTATTTATATAAAGTATTTGTGAGAGTGTTTGTGCCCCAAACATTACTGATAATAGACACCCACAACTCTATAACCACACCTCTAACAAAGAAACTCGTACAAATCCAATCCAAAAAAAACTTTAAAAGGGTGGTAAATCATTTCCAAGCAGTCTGATCTTGATATCAAACTTGTGGTGGTTCCATGAGCGGACCCATGAATAGACAAGGGGGTATGGCCCCCCAAAGTTTTTTAAAAATTATGGGACATATGTCTAATTTTTGTATTTCGAAATTAGTTTAGAAATTGATCCTTCCAAATTTTTAACAATTTCAACATAAATTATCTGTATGAAAATCAATTTAAAAATCAAAAGCTTCAATACCACATTTTTTTTTGTAGGACTAATCTAGAGACACAAGAAATTGGATTAATAATTTATTTTAATTCAATAATTCGTTGTTTTAGGAATTCAAATAATACAAGATTAATTTATCAATATCAACTTAATAGTTCATTATAAATTCTAGTAAAAATCAATCCTTATCAATAAATAAATAAAAACTGATAATCTAAATGCAAGGATAGAATTACAATGGGGACAAGCACTAAAGTGACTAAACCTCCCAACCTTATAATGGCTAGAAAATCTCATAGAGTAAAAACTGTAATCTTTCTAATATAAAAAATCGTACCCAAAAATGCCCTTGATCACTACAACAAATCTAGTGACGAAATTATCGTTCGTCAGTAAAAGTATATACCTTTCTCGACGAAACCAATTTCGCAGGTAAAAGTTGAACAATTGTCGACGAAAATTCTTTTTGTCACTAAAGTTCGTAGTTAATAGTTGACAGGAAATTTCCCTCGTCATAAATTTGGTGGGAAACTTTTTAGCGACGAAACATTATCAATTGGTGACGAAATTTTTTCGTCGGTAATTATTTTACTTTTAGTGACGAAATATTTCGTCGGGAATTATTTATCCTTTCATGACGAACTATTTTCGTCGGCAATTATAACAATTGGTGATGAAATACTTTCGTCTGTAATTATTTTACTTTTAGTGACGAAATATTTCATCGGGAATTGTTTAACCTTTCGTGACAAACTATTTTCGTCGGGAATTGTAACAATTGGTGACGAAATAATTTCGTCGGTAATTATTTTACTTTTTGTGACGAAATATATCGTCGGGAATTGTTTAACCTTTAGTGACGAAATATTGTTTGTCGGGAATGGTTACGATTGGTGACAAAATGTTTTGTCCAGAATTATTTTACTTTTAGTGACAAAATTTTTCATCGGAAATTGTTTCACCTTTAGTGACGAAATATTTTCATCAGGAAATGTCATTTTTGGTGACAAAATAGGTTCGTCAAGAATTGTTTTTACTTTTAACGACGAAATAGTTCGTCGACAATTGGTTAACCTTTAGTGACGAAATATTTTCGTCGGGAAATGTCACTTTTGGTGACAAAATAGGTTCGTCAAGAATTGTTTTTTTCTTTTAGCGACGAAACCTGTTACTTTTACCGACGAAATATTTCGTCACTAAAAGTAAACCATACAAAAAGTCCAAAAAATGATAATGTTATGACAGTTTCCATTGATAAATCACACAACTGAGCTAATGTAAGAATCACAAATGTTAAGTGATGAAATTGATAATATATTATCTAACTATACGTACCACATAATGTGATAGTGGTTTATAGGTACGTTGTACCATAACTGATAAAGCATTTGTATCGGATTATTTTAAAAATGGTATTTGAGGCCTAGTATCAATTGAATTAGTCATTCAGTACTACATAGTACTATATAGTCTAAATCGATTGTAGTAGATGTGAATATGTACCAAAAGGGCAATTACATACCAAAGTTTGGTAGCATGGATGACAAATAAATTTTTTTTTTTGAGGTATGAAATAATTTTTAAAAATTCTCTAAGAAAAAAAAAGAATAGTGCTATGCTTCTCAAAATTTTGCATCCCAAATACTTCCCAAATACATGTAGCAATGGTGCCACAGGTCATTTCAACATCATTCAATCAAAAGCATGTGGTCCCATTGTCACATGTATTTGCAAAGCATTTGTGAAGCAAAATTTGGTCAGTATAATAACACTATTAAAAAAAAAAGAGTACTTCTATGCTTCCCAAATTCCTATCCCAAATTCGACTATAAAATGACTACTCCACTTTGAATAGCTCTTAATTTAATTTGTGCTCCAAATTTGACAATAATAAATTTAGGAGGCTTATGTGTTCTTAAAATACACGGGTGTGTAGTGTTTATGTGTAGGCTTGTTTTTACATAAATTTAAGAGAGACATGTTTGAATTTTAAAACTCTATTCTGAGTATTTTCTTTCTAAAATAACTCACACAATAACATTAACAATAATAACAAAGATGTTTTTTTTTTTTAGGAAACAAAGGAGCTTTGATAAAAATATTTTACCAATCCCTTACCACCAGGACCACCATGGAACATTTTTGGATGGCCTATTTTCCATATATATTATTTTCTTTACACAGGTCATTCTCATCCTCCATGAGGGCAGGACAAAGTACCTACCAATTGAATGGTTAAAAATCAGTTGGTTGTGCATTTCTTCCCCAAGTCAGTTACTTTTTTTTTATTCATATCATTTCAATTATTACTTAAACCATATTTAATCTCCTTTTGATGGATTATGGGATATGTAATTGTAAAAGAATAAGAAGAAACAAGCAGCCTCTACTAGATTCTTTTTGAATTTGTATTTGCTTTGGATTTTGGATGTATGAAGATATTTATTTTTTTTGTTTTGTGGATTAAGTATGTGACTTTATTAATGTATGAACATTTGATTAGTTAATACGCATGTTTACTATGTAGTCTTTTGTCGTATTGGAAATATGAAGTGAATTTCTCAAATTCTATGCATGATGTTATTTATTTAGTCCTATTATGTGTATCCACATTTGCCACAGGTTTAACTATGGCACCTGGAAAGCGGCGCTTATCTAAATCATTACCACCAGTAGTTGATGATCAAAGTAGATGTTATGGAGGTGGGCCATCGGAGTTATCTTCACTCCATGATGCCTCTGTCCACCATCACTCGGCAAGCGAGGCGAGTATACCATTAGAGCCTTCTACTCCGCATACACCGTTATCTGTTGTTAATGTTTATCACGTTATATATTTTGTTTTTAGCAATAATATAATGTCTAATACATACTTATTTGCTTTACAGTTATGTGGATTACATATTAATGATTATGTCTCTCTATTTGTTTATTATAGGTTCTACCGTGAGTGGTCGTGGGCCCACTAGAGGTAAGGGGCTAGATAAGCTGATACAAAGTCAAGGCCAAAAGCTAACGGTTGACATAGACCCTGCTTTGGGTAGAACAACCGATGAAGTTTAGTCTACCAAGCTCTCTAATGAGATTGATGTTCTTACTAGGGAGAACATTGCACAGAAATGCAACAAATGGAGTGAAGTGTTTGAAACAGATCAGAAGGAGTTGTTCACCCGTTTGAAAGTATATTAAATAGTGATTGTTATTAAAGCTTTACATATAGATATTTGATAATAATATGTTTTTATTTTATTTTATATGTTTGATGTTTTTTTTTACTTGCAAATGAGGATTGATGTGGATACATCTACACCTCATGTTAAGCGAACCTGCACTGAGCTCGCACTGGCACGCAGGAAGGGCAGCAACTACGAGTTGCACACAAGTTATTTCAAAAGTACAGCTCAGTGGATGAGGCACGTGCCAATTACCCCATTGAGTTGAGTAAGCCTGATTGGGATAAAAAAAAATGCGACTATTTCTCGTCAAAAGCCTTGAAGGTACAATTACAAGTTTAATCTTAAGGTTTGAGAACGATATTTATATTTGTTCACTTACTTCAAATTATTTAATCTTGAAGAAACAGTCTGAGACAAATAAGAAGAACAGAGCTAGCCAGACTGTCACTCATTGTATGGGATCACGATCATTTGTGGCAGCCAAAGCAAAAGAGGTAAATATTGTTTATACAATTCTTCATATTAATAATATTTCTTTGTGATTCTATTTAGTTTTTTTCAATTGTAGGAAAAGAGCCGTTGGAGGCCTCTTGGCCGTTGTGAATGGTGGAAATGCTCACGTCACACGGAAGCCAATGGTTGGTATTGTAACCAGGCTAGGGTGATACATGTAAGTTACTTGTCATATCTTATTAACTTCGTCAAAAGTGGTAATGACTACCCACAATAAGTGCTTATAAGTTTTTACATGCTTTGTAGGAGGAAATGGAGGAGAGGTTGAACTAGCCTGTATCTGAGAGAGGGACCCACCCGACAGAGGATGAGGTTGCTAATTGTGTGTTGGGAAAGAAGCCAGGTTATGTTAAAGGTCTTGGTCATGGGTCTAGGCCAACGTCGTGCTCATCTCAGACGGTATCTAGCAAACCCGAT